>OU342746.1:100757801-101056803 GCA_910589775.1 Avena eriantha | reverse complement strand
TCACGTACCTGCATCTTCGGGCCGAGGGAAGTCAGGACAATCAGCACCAGAATCTTGTCTGGCATCATCACTCCACTCGTTTTGGTTTTCTTGCCACAGCAAAATCACTGAGTCGGCTGTCTTGTTTCTTACCTTGCGCTTCCTGTAAAAAAACAGTACATGGATTACGACCTTATATCTACAGACTATAAACAATTTTTTTGTGTGAATGTACCATCTCATACCTAGGTTTGGGAGCATTAAGGGGACATCCAACTGCTCTATGGCCTATAAGATGGCAGGTCTTGCATCTGTTTTTGCCCTTCTTGTAGCACAGAAAGCCGAACCCTTCTTCTCGAGAAAATTCTTAAACCTATTCACCTGGGGTCTTCCTCTGCCCCTTTTTGTAACTGGCTGGCAAAGCTCGAAAGACAGTTGGACTTGAGGCCACTGAGATGGGTCTGTACATGGCTCGACGGATCCAGCGTACGCAGCTCTGGACTTTTCCATAGAGTAGGAGTCTAACAAATACTAATCCAAATGTGGTAGAGTTCTTTTCTTCACCAAGAAGGCCAAGGCGTGGTCGCAAGGTTTCCCGGTATGCTGCCACTCTAAGAAGGTGCATTCTCGCAGCTAGATGTTCACAACATCCCTTTTGCCACTCTTGGACATATCGACCACCTCACAGGTTCTGTTGGTTGACGGGAGAACCTTAAGATGAGCAAGTCCTCGGCTTCTCTTGTGCAGTTACTGTACAACTGGTGGTAGCATATGTCCTCTAAGTCTCCTAGCGATCTCTCTCCTTATATTTAACAGCTTCATGATCGTACCACGTATGTTGTCCATTAAGATATAAACAGGACGCACTTTTATGTCCTTCACCCAGTTATTCAGGCATTCTGCAAGGTTGTTGTTTATGTAATCAACTTTGATGTCAGGGTTGAATCGACTCCTCTTCCATAGCTGCGAATGATGGATGGCTAAGTACTCTAGAAGTTCAGGGGCTTCGGCAAAATCCTTGCTCATGAAATAATCGCTGCTACTAGGTTTGTAAAATCTATTAGCAGGAAACATGTAACGAAATACGCTGCCTGCGTAGTGTGAGTACAAGTCGAGCATCATATGGGCATGGCATTCTCTACCTTCAGCTCGCGGGAACACCTCCTTCACTGCATTCGTCAGCCCTTTGCATGCATCCGTGGATATAGCCAATGGATCCATGTGGCCTATTGATCTCCTGAGCTGCCTCATAAACCAGACCCAGTTTTCCTCCGTTTCTGTTTCAAACAGCCCGAATGCCACTGGGAACATCCAGTTGTGACCATCAAGTGCTGTGGCAGATGGTAGGCAGCCTTTCCATTTGCCAGTTAGGACAGTGTTGTCTACACTCAGATACGACCTACAGCCGCCCTTGAATCCATCGATGCAAGGTTTAAGAGCCATGAAAAATCTTTTGAAATATATTTTACCACCTTCTGATTCGGTGTCAATCTCCACAACACTCCTCGGACACCTAGCTTGTACCTCAGCCTTGAAGTTGTACAACATCCTGAAGCTATTGGTCCAATCCCCGTGCAAGACCCCTAGAGCTTTCTCTTACCTTTCCAAACCGTGTAATACGGAAGGACAATGTTGTATTTAGAACCGAGGCTAGTCTGAATATTCTTCACGGTCTCCTTAGGGTTATCCTTTAGTATGGACATATATTGCATAGCCACCCACTCCATATCAGCCATTGAGGATTTCAGTTTGCTTCCTGTCAGACACATGTGTACAGGGCCCATTCTGTTCACCTGCAACACAGATTCATTTAAAAGATAAGAGGAGTCGACTAGTTGCCAGAAAGATATCGCACATCAATTGTAGTTATAGAGTGAAAATAGAGAGAGAGAGTTCTAATGGTTTGCTGCATTCATTGCCCCAATACCCTAATTGCAGTCGACGCAGGTAAGGATCTTGCTGTGATCCTCCATGGACAATGTACCTTGGCCCGTCCATTCATCCATGTTAACTTGCAAACAGCCTCATACCTCTCGGCAGAGTTCTTCAGTCGATAAACGTCGAACTCCCCCTTGATACAAAAATGCCGGAATGACATCCTGAACTCATGCATGCTCCTGAACTCGGTGCCGACCCAAATTATAGGATACTCGTGGTCATGTTTCATTTCTTCTACTTCAACACCCAAATCATCGACTGGAATACCAGCCTCATCGTTAAGTTCCTCGTCTATTTCATCATCACCAGATTCTTGATCCTCTACAGTGCCTGCTTCTTCATTTGATTCAGAATCTTCGCCATCGTCTCTAATGCCTAGTACTACACACATCATATTGACTCCCATGGGTGGGGCTGCACCATCGTCTCCACCCGGATGGACAGGAACATTGCCCCAGTCCACCTCACCGGCAACTCTGTTTTCTCCAAGACACTCGGTTGGTTCTGCTGCAACCACATGGGGTGGTCTTACGTTTGCACGCATCCCAGGTATTTCAGTGGTCAAACAGCAGTCAGAATCAATTTCATCTTGAGTGTACAGAAACCTCTTGCTCTTCCTGTGTACATCCTCCTTCCTGATGTAATCTTTCCTGATGGTATCAATAGGGCTTGACATCCACGTTCCATTCCCCATCGAACTAGGCCTTTTGCTGCCGCACTTGGGTGTTATCTCCTTACTGCCTCCCCTCACGGGTGTTGGCTCCAGGGTGCTGGCATTATTGCCTGACCTCTGCGGCGTGTTCTTCGAATTAGCCCTTTTGCTGCTACTATTGGGCGTGTTCTCCTTCGTGCTGGCATTATTGCCTGACCCTAGTGGCGTGTTCTGCTCCAAATTAGCCCTTTTGCTGCTACTATTGGGCGTCTTCTCCTTCGTGCTGGCATTATTGCCTGACCTCAGCGGCGTGTTCCGCTCCAAATTAGCCCTTTTGCTGCTACTATTGGGCGTGTTCTCCTTCGTGCTTGCATAATTCCCTGTAGTGGCGTGTTCCGCTCCAAATTAGTGTTTTTTCTGCTCCCACTGGGTGTGGTAGCCTCCGTGCTGGCCATCTTCGCCTCTTTTCTACCACTCCTAGGAGTGTTCACCACCGTGCTAGCCCTCTTAGCGTTTTTGCTGCTACCGTTCGGTGTGGCATTTTGACTGGATCTCAGGGGTGTACTCTGCGGCATGGTGCCTTTTGTCATGCGACTCTTGGGCGCCCTCTTCTCTGACGTGGTCTCCTTGGTGATGTTCTTCTTCGGGGTGCCCTTTCTGGGGATGCTCTTGCTGCTCCTCTTTATGACGCTCCTCTGTAAGACTCTCCTCTGTTTGAAGCCACCCTCAGTTGCACCAGCCCCAGTGATGCCATGGATCAGGTCATGCATGCCTTCTAAAAGTCCATCTCTATTGTCGAGTTCCAATTCCTCTCCACCCGTGAGCACTACCAAGTGGAAGTAAACTTCACGTGTATAATGTTTCCTTGTAAACGGTACGACTAAATCCCTGGTATCTTTCCCTTCGATAGCCTTTTTGCTCCTGTAACCATAATATAACAAACGTGCTTCCTGGGAGGACCCCCACAGCACCTTCACACGTAAAGATGCCATCAGGTCAGATAACTCTACCACTTCAGGGTCGTATCTGCCAAGGATTACATCAAACTCATCATAGAATTTTTCTATGCCATCATCTAATTTTGCAGTATAATCCGTGACACCGATACAAACGATTACTTTGCCATCATCAGGTTCTTTAGGATAGAAACCTCCGAGAGGTTCGAGAGATGGAGCGGCACCATCAGACCCAGCCCTAATGCCACCGCCGCCATCACCAGCGTCATCGTTAGCTGGATCAACCTCGGTGGAATTACCATGACCAGGAGCAAGGCGAGGGCCCTTAGAAGCGGGAGCTACATTACATGGTGGACAGGCAGGGCCCCTTATAACGACAGCCACAATAGGATCAGCTGCTGCCATGCCACCTCGACGATCAGGAGCAGTTCCCACAACAGAAGTGTTTCGAGTGCTAGCAGAGTCCAGACCATGAGCTGGCTTCAGACCAGCAGCTCGCTGAACCCGAGCACGGGTTCGAGGAGGAGAGAATGGTTCAGTCTTTGCAACAACAGTGGGGCAGCCTCCGGAAGCCTTAGTTTGCTCAACAATGGCAGGGATTGGGTCAACAACGTCTAGATCAACAACAACACGAGGACGACCAGTACCAGCAGATTCTAGAGCACGGGTTCGCACAACTTGAGGACGGTTTCAAGGAGGAGCAGCACACAAGGCGGCGGTCTTGGCAACAACAGCGGGGCAGCCTATGGACGCCTTAGTTTGCTCAACAGCGGCATGGATTGGGTGAGCAGCAGCCGCAGCAACACGGGCACCGGGAAGGGGATGACCAGTACCAGCAGATTCTAGAGCAGAGTTTTCCACAACGGCAATATGGGGACTCCTACGAGGAGGTTGCCTGACAGAAGCATGTCACGGACGAGGAATCACATTTTGCTCAACAACAACAGGGGTTCGAGTTAGACCTCCCTGTCCAATAATAGCTGGGCGACTCCCAGTAGCAGGAGCTTCCTCATCCACTATGTTACACACCAGCATAACCACGCGAAGCCTAACATGCTGTTTCATCAACCCAATTAGCTGACTGTCACGCGCTATAGGAACCTTGAAGCCTCGTTCATCAAGGAGGCTGAACCGTGCAGTCTGCTCCGGCCTCATTTCAGCAAGTTCACACATAGCAGCAACCAAACCAGGGATAGTGCACAACTGCACAGGCGCTACTTCCATCTTCAGATTCTGAGCCTCTGTCCACGTGCTCTTCCCATGTGCTAATTTAATGAGGTAGCCGCAGATGGTGACCAGAACCGTGTAGTTGGGTTCAGCGGAGATCCTAGTTGACAGAAAATTGGAGACAAAAGATAAGAATTGTTTGTCAGCATCGTGCTAGCAAACAATTCTATGTTCGATATATCTCTGTAATGCCAATAGCCATCTAGCAGTTATAGGTAGTGCGAATAGCAAAGAGAAGAGTAGCTCACCCGAAATTAGCCAGAAGTACTTCTTCATCGGCAAATGGATCTGCCATCCTCCGCGCTGCTCAGCTCGTCGACGGTAGAGGCGGGCTAGATCATCGCAACGGCTGGCACGGAATTCGGCATTAGAGCTCGGTAGCAGTGAGTAGGCGCAACAACTTGGTGCCAGAAGACAAATGCCCGAAGAGATCATTCTGGTTGGAGAGGGGATTTCGACGCCGCCGGTGCTAGGGTTCATGCGAAAGGAGGGAGGGGGCGGATTTGTGAATTTGGTCAACGCACGATGCTCCTTTAGTATCTCATTTCGCCTACGTGGTTGCCGCGTTGGCGCTCGCGTCATGGAAATATTACTGACATGAGGGTCCCGACCATCTACTTCACGGGGCAGTTTCACGGCATGTTTGGATTTGGTAGGGGTGAGACGTGTTTGCATCAAAATGGCCCCTCTCGGTAGTTGGCGGCCCAACTTTTTGAAACGCGGTAATTTCAGGCAACTTAGGTACCGCCATGCGCTGGCCTGCCAACTTTGGTACCACAGACGAACAACCCCCTAGGAGGGACCATACGTGATTACAGAAGTAATCCTAGGTGGCGCCTATCGCCTTAAAGATTTCGAGATAGGAGTTGCATACTCCAACCCCTGGAACGTCGCACAGCTGCGGTGCTTCTACCCTTAGTCGTCTTTTATTTTTTACATTGCAAATAAGGCTACTCAGCCAAGGCTACTTAGCTACACATTGTACCCCGTACTATCCTGCGAATAAATAAAGCTAAGTTCCCCAAAACTCTGTGTTCCTTTTATTTTTGCAAATTATCCACTCGGGGGCTGCGCCACCCTATACACATCTGTTCTACAAACTAACGCGATGTCCTGAGTAGCTGATGTACCAATCGAAACCCTTGACAAACACCAACCTAGTTGCAACGCACCTGACAGGTTGGCAAGGCGCTGAGATAAACACAAGTCAGGCTAAGAAAAAGGAATCGCATAGTGCAACGCACTCACAAAACATACACGCTAACAAGCTCTTTATATACATCAATGTCAATCAATTATACACAACATATATATATGAACTTTACAACACTGTTGCAACTATGTGCAGGATACAAACTAAACTACGGTTGCAACAAAGGAACGTTGGCCTGCTCCTCGAAGAAGTCGACAATTTCCTCCGCTGGGCGATCCACCGCCTGGTAGTGAGGAACCATGTTCCAAGTCGAACCTACTAGCGGCGCTGGCGGTCCGGCCGCAATTGCTGCAACATCCACATCAGGCCTGTGCAGTCGTACCAGCGATAGAGCAGCCTTGGCACCAACCACTAACTATTGCCGTACACACTCACGAACTGCACTCAAGTCTTGGAATTTGGCAAGAAGGGCCAGCAGGCTCGATGGAACGACGTCCAGCAGGAACATCGTCTGATAAATATTCCTCAAGCACGATTGCAACTTCTTTAGGAAGTGAAGCCCTCGCGACGCACGATCCTGCAGGGTCGTATGTGCGATTGCGCGATCATGATCCACCCAGAAGTATCCACTCGCCTGAAGCTGCTCTTGGGTCAGATCATTCATGCAGATGGTAATCCTATCCTTCTCATCATGCGAATGGCATGCACTGATAACTATACCAAGCAAACGCAAAAGTACGAAGACAACGAACTATTGCGGGTGACTACAAGAAAAGATAAGAAAGAAGAAATCTAACACTTGAATTGGTCGCCCAGCTGCGTCACCTCCCCTAGCAGATATTGCTCTCGGGCGATGGCCTTCTCCGCCCTCGACTTCCATACATCCGCGTTACCACGGAGCATAGGCAGTTCGTGCTCCAACTGCTTCACGGGGTCACGAAGTCGCGAGAGCAGAGACAATTCATTTACCCTTGAGCGCGACTACGCTAAAGTATCATTAGCAGATGGCATATTCCGAGGTTCACTCGAAGGACCACTCGATGTGCCCTATCACAAGCCAAGCAAGAGACAATAAGAAGACTAAGGCGATGCATAGACAAAATACTCGAGTGCATTCAAGCATAATAAAGTATCAGCAGATACACTCGCCAAAGGCATGTTCCAGACAAAAGAGACATGCTATTTAACTATTACAGACATGACTACTGAGGAGCAACTGGCTTCTTCGACTTGGACTTCAGTTTTGGGGGCCTCATCGAGTCTGTGGCGATATCAGACGCCACAGACTTCCCGCCGGCCCCTGACGCCACAGCCTTCGCCGCCTTCTTGGCTCGCTGCAGTTCCTCAGAGTACTTCGCAACTGTATTGATCAGCTGCGGCCCGTACTTGCCATAGGCAGCTGCGAAAGGAGCAAAGACTACCTGTTGGCCATCCGCGCTGACAGGCATTGCCTTGGAGACCGCTGCAGGATCAACCTCGACTCCATGGGCTCGAACCATCGCGAGTGACATCGAAGCACCAGCCACACAGAGTGAGTTCTTGAAGCCTGTAGGAATGCCTCCAGCAAGGGACTCCACCAGATCATCCATATTCTCGATTAACTCAGCCTTGGGCACCAGCTCCTCACGGAGGTGACTGAGCATGCCCTTGGCCTTGGTGAGCGTCCCCTGAACGGCAGCACTGCGATCTTCGACTACCGAAATGGCACCTGCTAGGGCATCATCACGACAGAGTGCCTGGGGGTCGAAGCTCAGACCGCTGGCATCTACACAAGAATCAAGCATTGGCAAAAAAGTCAGCACAACAACAAATTCGAAAGAAGGGACATGACGAAAATCTAGACAAGGGAATACCTGAGAGAGCCTTGGCAATCAAGAAAAGCTGTTCTTCGAGCAACTTCTCTCTAGCTACGATGGAGGCGCGCAGATCCTCTTCGCGTTTCCGCGATTCTTCATGTGATGCGATTGCCTCATCGCGACTCTTCACCGCCGCTGCGAGTGCCTTTTCGAGGGAAGCGGCGTCGCGAAGGAGTGCATTATGCTCAGCTATGAAAAAACAAAGATAGACCGTTAGTCGAATATATCACAAAGATGAAGAAGAAGAAGCAAAAAAACTCACTTTCAACCGCGCGATGGTGATTGTCCAGCATTGCATGCTAGCAACCCATCGCAAGCACCTCCTCCGCCAAGCAAGCGGCTTCCTTCACAATGAGCTGCGACAAAAGAAACAGTAAAGGATCAGCAGATGGTATGGATGAAAAAAATTGACTGCAAAATCAGAGGAAGCAACACTACACATACATGATCCCCAGTGACTCCAAAGTCGATTCATGTGCAGTCGTCCGGATAACCATCTGGTGCTCCACATTGTGTGGAGAACTTGTTGAATTATGCCCGAAGTGGGCCGCCAATGGAGGAGAAGGAGTGCGCTCAGCCACTTACTTGGCCTTGGAGGTCGTGACTTGAGATCCCTTCAAAAATTGGACGTCGCCAGAAGAGGACGACGCTGGCTGACTGTAACAAAACCAACATCAAGAGAATGCAACTCCAAAGAAGAACCAAAAGGAAGACTCGTATACTTACCAATCAAACTTGTCAAAATCGAAGGTTTGATCCCCCGACTCTGACAATGACTCCTTCGGCAGCCGCATCTTCTTGCGGGATGATGGCGCCATAGCGCTCACAGGAACGGCAGGTATTGGCGACTCTGCACCAATAGTCGCGCCTTCCGAAGTCGAAGGAGATGATGCATCTGAATCCTCACTGCACGAACGCTTGCGAGTGTCCGGACTACTTGACTCAGGGGCTTCCTCCTCCCCCTCAGATGGGACGGTTGACTCCAACTCATCCTCTTCCAAGGCTTCGCGAGGGATAACCCCCTCAGGAAGAGGGGGCATACAGGGTGACACCCTCCAATCTTGCATACAGAAAACAAGTTAGCACAAGTCAAGAAAAGAGAAGCATTCAACAAACAAAGCTACTTCATAGCACAACCGTACCTCAGGAGGAGGATTAGCAGCATCGAACGGAGGTACGACTGGTTCACTAGGGAGCACATCCTTGGCGGTGTACTTGGTGACCAGTCGCACCCTTTTATCTACCTCACTCGCGGAAATGCCATTGGCAGATACGCGAGTGACATCGTCCGCGCCAACCCACTGGAACATAGGGTGGACTCTGGCCTGCAGGGGCTGGACGCGATGGCGCATCCATGTGCGAATGAGGACGCAGCCTCCCTCTTCTTTACCCATGCGACTCTCGAGGTCGCAGACGCGCTCGTACAACACATCTGTCTCTGCAGACTCGCCGGGCATCACTATGTTCTTCCAGGAGCGCCTCCTCTTGCACGGCATCGTGGGATCAAAGGGCGCGAGTCCAAAGTGGTCTCCATCGGCCTTCTGGTCCCGGATGTAGAACCACTTGTCCCTCCACCCTTGGACGGACGCCATGAGTTTGATGTCGAAGTATGTGACGGAGGAGTCGACGTGGATACCGCAGCCGCCTACATCGTAGACTACGGAGCCAGACGCCGACTGGCGCTTCAGCTTGAAGAGACGTTTGAAGAGACCGAAGTGTGGATCGATTCTGAGCCAACACTCACAAAGAGTAATGTAGCAAGCTACATGGAGGATGGAGTTGGGGGACACCTGGTGCAGCTGGAGCCCATAGAAACAAAGAAGGCCCCTGAAGAAAGGATGCAGGGGCAGCGAGAGACCGCGGATGATGAACGCTAGGAACATCACCTGAAAACCGGCAGGAGGACAAGGGATTTACCTCACCACCGGGGACACGCGAGTCAGCAACCGCGGAAGATAGAACTCCGTCTTGGCGTAGGAGACGGAGCTCATAAGACTTGATAATGGACGCGCGCCACGCGCCATTGGTGACGCGAGTGCCGGCGCCCTTTTTCTTCCCGACAACGGCGGCGCTGGTGCCCGCAGCGGTGGAGCTGCCCTTCTTCTTGGCAGCAATAGTAGCGGTGGCAGATTCAGCCCGGACACCTCCCTTCTTCTTCCCCATCTTGCGGTGACGATGCGACCGGAGGAAGTAACTAGGGAACACGCGGAGCTGGTCCAGTGTCGCGAGAAAGATGAACTCTAGGAAGCAGAGGAGAAGCAACAATGGCGACGGAGGAAAAGGCAGAGAAAAGAGCAGATGTGAAACATTACTGTCGCAACACTGCTACTTAACCCCCCTAGAAGATGTAATCCAACGGCCAGCAAAACCCTATCAGACACGTGGCATTCATCGTGATCGACACGTGGAGGACCCGAAGTGCGAACCGTCCCCCACTACCCCCATTATGCGCGGAAATCGAGGAGGCGCAGTTAAAACAAAGATTACACACGCCTGGTCAAGTCAGAGTCAGAAAATGGGACCCACCGCTCGTGATGTCCCGTCAAAACCGCTCACGCGGGAAACTGAGATCATCACATTGTCAGCACTGATGTCATCCAAAATTGAGCAACAGAAGCCTTCAACTACTTTAGTCCTTGCTCGAGTCTTCGACTGCACCAAGCACTCGGGGGCTACTCCCATAGGGAGCGCTGGTCGCGCACCCTACGATTTTTTCTTTTTCTCTTCTGCAGGAATATGGACATTGAAAGCATACCCAACCACTCGAATATGCGATTCGATTATGGACATGGGTTACTCCCATAGGGAGCGCTGGAAATAAATTCGACTGATACAAGCAAACAAAAGACGGCAGTAGTCGCAAAAGTTCTTTAGTCCCTGCCTGAGTCTTCGACTCAACCAGGCACTCGGGGGCTACTCCCATAGGGAGCGCTGGTCGTGCACCCTATGATTATTTGTACATCGTACTGTGTGTTGATAACATCCACACTCGAAGCTTATGGCGACACCGCCTCATGATTTTTCCCTACAAAGAGATTGCGTCTCCTGGGTCACCCGAATCATCTCCGCGATGACAAAATTCGGATGCCGCGCTTGCAGCGTGAAGATACGACCTGAATAAGGCCTGTCAACGCATTCGCTGCGCACTACCAGAGATATATCCGTGCCAACAGGTACGATGAACATGCCTTGACGGACGCGTCGAGTGCTCACACCCATATACTGGAATTCGACTCCTGTAAGACCTCCACGGCTTGAGTCGAATTACACCAGCACTTTTCCGAATTCAAGTCTAGGGACTCGAGTTCGAGTAGATTGCGTTGTTTTACCCTAAGGTTGTTAACTGATACCGCTACATCGGTTAAATCAGGCATGCACACCAACAATCCCTATGACACAAACAGAGCAGTCGAAAAATATTCAGTCATGCACTCGAAAGGCTTCATAAAGTCCCCAGTCGAATCTGCGATTCCACTGGACACTCGGGGGCTACTGACATGGGTATACCCTACTGGTACTCGATTTTGGTATATACGACCTGAATATGGTGGAAGCCCACGGTGTTGCCAAGGCCCAAATGGAGAATTTGAGTAACCTACGGACTCACGATTGTTTGCGGAACAAGAAGAAGCTAAAGATAGAAATTTTAAAGGGAAAACCCTAAACTGTAATCGACTCGACCTGCTACCTGAGACCTATCCTATCTATATAAAGGCTAGGAGGGGGCAGCAAGGAGAACACACGCAACCCTAGTTTCCACAACCCTCGCCAGATTACATCTCCACACCTTTGTAAACTTCGATTCCTCTGTTAATTCCACGAGCAGACAAGAAGGAGTAGGGACCTCTACGAGGCCTGAACCTGGGTAAATCTTCGAGTCCCCTGTGTTCTTGTTTGCTAGCCGATTGATGCTTCCAGCGCTCCCTCCTTCTCCAAAACCCAAGTCCATAACAATGGGCATTGATGAGTTAAACCCTCGTCAATTATCCTTTCTATGGCCTCTATAAATGTTAGTGTTTCTAGATCAGGTCGTTCATCCATGAAGTGACTCTTTGTTCTTTTAAAAGTGTGTCTAGTACTTGCAACCTAAGTGTTTTTCTAGGATCATCAGTAGGTTAGATTTTTGTGGTTGCTTTGAAAGATCGATGGATGGGCGTCGACCTTGAACTTTGGTTCGTGCTCGTGATTTTTTTTCCAACGGAAGTGAGGATGCTCGAGTGATAGCGTTGTGTGATTCACTATTTCAATGACAGGGTTAACAATTTGGGTGCATGATGTATTGGCCCCCATACCAATTACCCTCATTATTCGCTCTTGTACTTTGGAGTGTGATACATTCCAAATGTATCTATAACTTTTGATGTTCCATGCTTTGTTTTATGCACTTTCTTGTGTTTTGTTCCAACTTTGGAGTACTTTTCATATGATTTCTTGGACCAACCTATTAACAAGAGCCACAGTGCCAGCTGCCTGTTTTCTCCTGTTTTTGGTTCCAGGAAAGTCAGAAAATGAATATTCTTGGAATTGGACGGGACAAAAGCCAAAGTGCCTATTTTCCAGAAGTGATCAAGTGCTAGAATACGAGACGGAGAAGGGCCAGGGGCCGGCCACACCACCTGGATGTGCGGCCAGGCTGGGCCCGCGCCAGGGGGTGGTGTGGCCAGCCCAGGCACCCCCTCGGCCTCTCCTTCCGCCTATAATATGCCCTCGAGACGAAAACCCTAAGTACCCGATCAAAAATCCATGAAAGAGTCTGTAGCCGCCGTCATCTCTATTCCTAGATCGGGAGGGATCTGAAGCTCTTCCCGGCACCCTGTCGGAGAGGGGAATTCACCCTGGAGGCCTTCTCCATCACCATGCAAGCCTCCGGTGTGATGTGTGAGTAGTTCATCCTTGGACTACGGATCCATGTAGTAGCTAGATGGCTGGTTTCTCCTCCTTTGTGCTTTCATGTTTAGATCTTGTGAGCTCCATTCATGATCAAGATCATCTATTTGTAATTCATACATGTTGTGTTTGTGGGGATCCGATGGATATTGAGATGCTATTTCAGATTGATTATTGAGTCTATCATGTATTTATTATTTGAGATCTGGCATGCTTTCCGTTGTTAGTAGCTATCTTGGCTAAGTAGATGCTAGCAACTCCAAGAGTTAGTATTTATGCTCGATAGTGGGTGCATGCCTCTGGTAATCTGGGGAAGTGATAGAGATCTCTAAGGTACTAGATGTGCGGTTGCTACTAGGGAGAAAACAACAATCCTTTGTTCATAGAACAATCGTATTGTTTACTATACACGCAGTTCGTAAAGCAATAATCTGTTGCTTGCAACTTAATACTGGAGGGGGTTCGGATGATAACCTGAAGGTGGATTATTAGTCATAGATGCAGTTGGATGGCGGTCTATGTATTATGTTGTAATGCCCAATCAAGTCTCAGAGGAGTCAAGATGATTATTATATGCATGTATTCGTTTCTCGGTGTTTGTTAATTGCCCCACTGTAATTTGTTGACCCAGCATGTTATCTATCTAAGGAGAGCCACCTCTAGTGAACTATGGATCCCGGTCCTTTTTCTTTACATACAATCTTTAAGCTGTTTCTGCTTTGTGTTTACTTTCTGCAAACTTTTACTTCTTTCCATTCGATACGTTTAATCCTTTGTTTTACGCAAAACACGGTGAGATTGACAACCTCATCGCAAGTTGGGGACAAAGTTCTGTGGTTGTGTTGTGCAGGTCTCCACGTTGCTACTATTACCAGTAGTGCGCCCTGCCAAAGCTCAACAAGTAACACCTTTGGGGTGTTTCCTTGTCCTACTGGTTCGATTAAACCTTGGTTTCATAACTGAGGGAAAAGTTACTGCTATGCTCATCATACCTTGCTCTTGGGGTTCCCAACGAGCTCTACGTTGAAAGTCGAGCGCATCAAGATCTTTTCTGGCGCCGTTGCCGGGGAGTCAAGGACATCTTCACAAGGGGAGTCCCTCATAACCTTGGTTTTTGTTTTGCTTAGTTTGTTTTGCTTTGTTTGCTTGTTTTGTTCTTCAATAATCCAAAAAATTAGTTTTACAAGTTTGCTTTCTTATTTGAAAACCCAAAAAAATGACTACTCTTGAAAACACTAAGTTGTGTGACTTCACTAGCACCAACAACAATGATTTTATGATCACACCTATTGCTCCACGTGTGGCTGAAAATACTTTCTTTGAGATAAAACCCGCTTTGCTCAATCTTGTTATGAGAGAACAATTTTTTGGTATTGGTAATGAAGATGCTGCTTCCCATCTAAATAACTTTGTTGAACTTTGTGAGATGCAAAAGCATAGGGATATAGATGGTGATATTATTAAACTGAAATTGTTTCCTTTCTCTTTGAGAGGAAAAGCTAAAGAATGGTTGAATTCCTTAACTAGGAATAGTATTGATTCTTGGACTAAGTGCAAAGATGCTTTTATTGGAAAATACTATCCTCCTGCTAAGATTATATCCATGAGAAGTGAAATAATGAAGTTTAAACAACTTGATAATGAGCATGTTGCTCAAGCTTGGGAAAGAATGAAATCTTTGGTAAAGAATTGTCCCACTCATGGACTGACTGCTTGGATGATCATCCAAACTTTTTATGCAGGATTGAACTATTCTTCAAGGAACCTATTGGATTCGGCTGCTGGAGGTACCTTTATGACCATGACTTTAGGTGCTGCATCAAAACTCTAGACAATATGCTGGTTAATTATTCTGAATGGCATACTGAGAGAGCTCCACAAGGTAAGAAGGTAAATTCTGTTGAGGAAACCTCCTCCTTGAGGATAAAATTGATATTATTATGTCCATGCTTGTTAATGGGAAAGCCCATATTGATCCAAATAATGTTCCTTTAGCCTCTTTGGTTGCTCAAGAAGAGCAAGTTGATGTGAACTTCATAAGAAATAATAATTTTGGCAGCAATGCTTATGGTAATAATGCTTATAGGAACAATTTTGGTAACAACAATTATAAGCCATATCCTCCCAACAATGGTAATGCTTATGGAAATTCTTACAACAAGAAGAAGAGTGCTCCCTCTGAACTTGAAGTTATGCTTAAAGAGTTTATTAGTAAACAAACTGCTTTCAATAAAACTATTGAGGAAAAACTCTCTAATGCTGAAAGAAATATAACATCTTTGGCTGAAGCTCAATCTACTTTGAATAAAATGGCTGCTAAACCTAAAACAAATGAGAATCCCTTTGCAACCACTAAGAATTGATGAAAATGTTAGACTATTAGCTGAATTACATGCTAAGTGGGAAAGAGAAGATGAAATTGCTAGAAACATTAGTGTTTCTACTATCACCACCACTAGTGTTGAGGCTAGTAATAGTTCTACTACTTTAGATGATAAAGTTGATTTTGATCTTGATAGTTGCAATATCTCTGAAGTTATTAAGTTCCTACAAAAGCTTGCTAAAAGTCCCAATGCTAGTGCTATGAACATGGCTTTTACAAAACACATTACTGATGCTCTCATAAAGATTAAAGAAGAAAAGATGAAACATAAAGCTTCTATTCCTATAAAACAAGAGGATGGTTGGGAACCCATCATTAATATGAAAGTGAATTACTTTGATTTCAAAGCTTTGTGTGATCTTGATAGTAGTGTTTCTATTATGCCTAGAAGGATTTATAATATGCTTGATTTGCCTCCTCTTGAAGATTGTTATTTGAATGTCCCACTTGATGCAATGCTAAAAAGAAACTCATGGGGAGTCTTAATGATGTTCTTATTATGGTTAACGATTCCTATGTACCCGTTGATTTCTATGTTTTGGATGTTGAATACAATGCTTCTTGTCCTATTACTTCGGGAAGACCTTTTCTTAGAACTGTTGGTGCCATCATTGATATGAAAGAAGGCACCATTAAATATCAACTCCCACTCAAGGAAGGTATAGAACACTTCCCTAAAAAGAGAGATTTTTTTCTTTTGCTTCTCCTATGAAAACAAAATTTGGTCTTAATGCTTCTTCATTTGAGAACACTTGATTCTTTCTTTGCTTCTTATGCCTAACTTAAAGGCGTTAAAGAAAAGTACTTGTTGGGAGATAACCCAAAAGTTTTAGATGAGTCTTGGAAGTTATTACCTCTGTAATAACCTCTCCTTATCCTTTTTATTTGTTTTTTGTGCCAAGAGTAACCTCTAATGAGAGAGAAGTAATGATTGGGAAAGTTGCTGTCCCGAAACAGATTTCTGTGCTTCACCGTAAAAATTCGTGAGAGAGCTCTGTATGTCGGATTAGGTGTAATGTTTTGTACTTCTTCCCCAGGTTATTATCTAACTTTCGTTAGTTCAATACTTTTTGATTTGAGCAATATAAGATCTTCGAAAAAATTCGTCTTACCTGCTGGTATGTTTTGACAGATTTCTGCCATTTTCTGCATTTGCTTCTTGTTGGTCCCTTCTTGAGTTCTTTTGGGGAATTGAGCTTTTTGGAGGAAGTACTACATTATCTATTGTTCTAATGGAAGTTTATTTGGTGTTAGAACTGAACCTTAAGACTTATTTATCTTAAGTGCACTAATGTTGCTAATGAGATAGTGTGAAGTTTTGTATGAAGAAAAAATTTCAGGTGTATGGAAGGAATGAGTAATGAGATGAAGGATGGACTTAATACTGGAGGGGGTTCGGATGATAACCTGAAGGTGGATTATTAGTCATAGATGCAGTTGGACGGCGGTCTATGTATTATGTTGTAATGCCCAATCAAGTCTCAGAGGAGTCAAGATGATTATTATATGCATGTATTGCTTTCTTGGTGTTTGTCAATTGCCCCGCTGTAATTTGTTCACCCAGTATGTTATCTATCTAAGGAGAGCCACCTCTAGTGAACTATGGATCCCGGTCCTTTTTCTTTACATACAATCTTTAAGCTGTTTCTGCTTTGTGTTTACTTTCTGCAAACTTTTACTTCTTTCCATTCGATACGTTTAATCCTTTGTTTTA
The DNA here is from genome assembly GCA_910589775.1 of Avena eriantha. Lineage (NCBI taxonomy): Eukaryota > Viridiplantae > Streptophyta > Magnoliopsida > Poales > Poaceae > Avena > Avena eriantha. The sequence continues at coordinate 101,040,058 of OU342746.1, read as the reverse complement.
CGCAAAACATGGTGAGATTGACAACCTCATCGCAAGTTGGGGACAAAGTTCTGTGGTTGTGTTGTGCAGGTCTCCACGTTGCTACTATTACCAGTAGTGCGCCCTGCCAAAGCTCAGCTAGTAACACCTTTGGGGTGTTTCCTTGTCCTACTGGTTCGATTAAACCTTGGTTTCATAACTGAGGGAAAAGTTACTGCTGTGCTCATCATACCTTCCTCTTGGGGTTCCCAACGAGCTCTACGTTGAAAGTCGAGCGCATCAGGGTGGTGAATAACTGTGTGCCTTTTCCTCTAAATAGTTGAGATATGATGTTGTGTAGCCTAAACCATAGAATGATATATTGTTCCACATGTAGAGGCAACTCTGCCAAGCGTAGGAAATGCAGTGATTCTATACCCTCATCCTTTTTGGAACTATATTAGAAATACCCATGATAGACCCTCGTGTGAGTTTTGAGAGATTATGTGGTGTTCTTTAGTTTTCCTAAAGTTTAAGAATGAGGAGCATTCAATGGTCATGTAACATCTACCTTCATAAGGAATTAACGATTTACCGAGAGACAAGGACAATTGTTTACGACCAAGTCCATGCTTGTTTTCAAGTTTTTCGAGAGGGGAGTGAAATTTTGATTTAATCTTATTCCTAACACTCAACCTACCTTTGAATTTCCTAATAATTTATTATGACCATTTCAAGAATTCAAGAAGCAATTGAGCAACATGTTATCCACTTGTTTGATCGATAGTTTCTAGAGGAGCACTTCTTATGTTTACATGAAATAGAGATGGTAGTCAATGGAAGTTACTAGATTGTCATACTCTTAACGTGTTAACCATCAAGAACAATACGATTTGCCAAACATCAAGGGCTTGTTGGATCAGCTGAATGGAGCGAATTATCCACAAATATTAATATCCAACATGTCTATAATCCAAATCATGTGCGAGAACATGATGAAGACTTCCGTCTCCATTTAGTATGGGCATTGTGAGTAGGAAGTTATGTATTTTGGAATAAGAACTTCCCAAACAATGAACAACATGATGTTTGGGTTCCCTGATAATTTCGTGGTGGTTCTCATTGATGATGCCTCGTACATTCCAAGACAGAAGAATAGCATGAGTGACATCCTCGAGGCTTTGAGGAAGAATAAGTTTTTTGAAACTAAGAAATTTAAGGTTTGGCCTTCAGAAGAGGATGTTCTATGTCATGTGTATGCTCAAGCAAGAATGAAAGGTTATTGGTTATGCTTCTTGGAAATAAAAAATCCTTGAGCAGGACAATCCTACACACGATCTAGAACTTGCACTTGTAGTCTTTGCACTCACGATTTGGGGCATTATATTTATGGAGAATATTGTGATATTTTACTTGCCGTAAGAGACTAAAATACCTGTTCACACAGAATGAGTTGAACCTGATGCAAATATGGTGGCTAGAATTGATAAAGGATTATGGTTTGTCTCCCATGTACAACCTAGGTAGGGCGATCGCATGTCTGTGCCTCCACTAGATTTTGTCTCGTTATTTAAATTGAAATGATGGGCCTCTCATTTTCTTTTGCTAGTGTAGCAAGTGAGTAGGCACAATTCATACTTATGCAACCATTCTAGATCATCCCAACAAGAGACTGATTGTTCAATAATTGTGGTATCACATTCTCACAGGTAGAACTAAAGAGTGGACTATAGAAGAAACTACCTTTGATTAGCTTTGTGCCCATATTTGTGTGCGGCAAGAGTCTCAAGTGAAGAAGGAAATTCCGAGGGAGGCACATTGTATTACATACACCATTCATATTGGAGTCAAAGATGTACCACGAACTGAAATAGACTTATTGGTGGAAAAGTTTGAAAGTTGAAGTGGCAAAGTAAGTGCCATCTCACAGGGTTTGTCAGCAAGTATAGGTTGTGCATAAGAGGACAACATGACTCTTGCGATCCTTGGAGGTTCTAAAGGTTCTAGAATGATCGATGGATGACATTGCCATGAATTTTGATGTTGTCCTACCTCATAGGTGAGGCACAAAGGATGCAATTTGGGTGGTCATGGATCAACTTAGCAAATTTTCTCATTTTATTCCTATCCACACCATAGACTCTACAAGTGAATTGGCATAGTATATGTTTGTGAGTTAGTAAGGTTGCATCGGGTTCCTGAAACCATTTTTTTATAGGAGTGCTAATTTTTACCAAAATTTGAGGAGAGCATGAGGAGTTACGGGGGAACAAGGTTGAGACTTAGTACGACATTTCATACCCAAACTAATGGCTCATTTGTGCATACTATTCGAACTCAGGAAGATATGTTAAGGTGTGATGTCGTCTTATCTTGCAAGTGAGATGGGAGGATCAGTTACCACTTTGTAGTTTGATTATAATAAAAATTATTAGGCTAGCACATGGATGGAACCTTACAAGGCTCTGTATGGAAATAAGTATAGGTCTCAACATTGTTGGAATGCCGTGGGAGAAAAGGTAGTGCTAGGACCAGATTGGTCCTAGCAAAGTATAGAGAGGGTAACTGAGTGTAGAAAACAAATTTTGTCACCATAGAATAGATAGAGGAGCTACGCTGATTCTAAGAAGTTGAATATTAAATATCAAGTGGGTGAGGAGGTGCTCCTAAGGGTCTTGATGCATGTAAAATGCATACATGGACATTGTAGTTTGTTAACATGTTTTCCAACATATTTGCATCATATATAATGTTATATCCTTGTTTTATATTGATTCTTGAGGATTTACCAATGATCCCCTTTATTTTGGTTATAACCCTGTAGGGCAGAAAAACCTTGTTTTCAATGTTTTTGATCTTTCAGGACCTAAACAAAGTCAAATGGACCCTTTTGGGAATGCCAATATTTATCCACGAGAAGCATCTAAAGCACTGGAATCTCACTAGGAGGGCCAAAAGAGCCTAGGTGGCATGCCCATGCCTTGTGGGCACGCTACCCATGCTCTTTCCCTCCTCGACCGTCTGATCGCCTTGATTATTTGACCCATGGAGTTCTCTTGATCTAAAAACCACTATATAAGGACCACCAGGGGATCCTTGGAGGAAGAGCCACCAGAGACGAAAACACCACCAAACAGAGTCAGATCCAGTGAAGATTGGAGGGAAAAACTCCATTGGAGCCACATCCGGGGAGATCTCCACCCTCTCCAACAAATCCAGCTTCATCACCATGATGAAGAGGGAGTAGTCCACCTCCGGTATATGGGTTTGTGGCAGTAGCTTGATCTATTTTTATCTTGTTCTTCATAGATCTAGTACCATATGAGCTGTCCAACATGATTATGGTCATATTTGTAATTCCTATGTGGTGGATCTTTGTTCTATGATTTGATATTTGAGATTGGAATCTATTTTGTGTAAGATGTTTTAATAGATGCATATCATGCACCCCGTTCTTCATTGCTTGTTTTGATCCAACTTGTATGCAAGAACTTGTATGGGAAGAAGTGTGTGTTAGATGGAGTAGCATATTGAATTCTGACACATATTATTCAAGAACTACTTTGGTTTTTACCTTTCTTTTGCCGCCTCACTAGGGGTAAAGTGAAATCATGTGCTATAGTTATCACGTGACAGTGTGATGACCTTGACTATATGAAGTAGCATATTTTGTATTTCAAACATCATATAATATTTCTTAAATCTATACTCTGATCTATTCTTAAATTAAGATTTCATGGAGATTTCCCTTCTTGAGCAGAACCAGAGAGATGTATTCCATCTCAATATTAGAATGTGATGCCCATATTAATTCCTTTTATCAAGCACTTATATAATTTCCATGAATCTTTATCATTGATGAATTGTTTTGTGATCACTACAACCTAGAAAGAGAGTAGACAAGTTAACCCATGAACCCTGGTCCGATTTTATCATAAGAAACACCTTTCATTTGCATCTACTATCCTTTATAATTTTTGCAATTTATTATTTCGAAAATACAAAAATACTTTCTCTACTTGCAATCACTTATAAAAACCCCAAAACAACTCTAATATCTTCCATATCATCTAATTTGCATTACTTTACTTTATTTACTTATTTTATTTCAGTTTATATTTTATTTTATTTCATATTACTAATACGAAACCTTGTGCTTGACAACCACTTGGTGGAGTTGGGGACACAAGACAAACTATTCTACTTTACAGGTTGCTTGAAGAGGAGAAGAAAAACAACCTTCCATAACTAATTCCCCAAGAGTTCGACATAAACCCTCGAGTAACCCTTGTGGGGGAAAGAAGCTTGCTACAACACTCTACACTTCGAGTCCCAACGAAAAATGGCTGCATTTGCTGCCATCAAGACTATTTTCCAGCACTGTTGCCAGGGAATTGGTAGAAGGATACATCATAGTGGTGGCTGCGTGGTGAAGCACAAGCAACTCCCACTACAACAACCAGACTATTTTCTGGCGCCGTTGCCGAGGAATTGGCGAAGGTAGATCACAACTACATCCTCATCAAGTTTGAAGCGCAAGTTTAATAGCAAGGTAACTGAAAGGGAAATGGACGTCGCCTAGAGGGGGGTGAATAGGCGTTTTAAAATTATTACGGTTTAGGCTCTAATAAATGCGGAATAAAACTTAACGTTTAATTTATCAAGACAAAACCTATATCCACTAGTTTCACTAAGTGCACCAACAACCTATGCTAAGCAAGACAAGCAACAAGGTAATAGCAAGATATAGTACTTCAAGCACGAAGGCTATCACAATGTAAATTGCATAAGTAAAGGGCTCGTTTGAGAGATAACCGATGGACGCGGAGACGATGATTTGTTTCCCGAAGTTCACTTCCAAGAAGCTACGTCTCCGTTGGAGAGGTGCGGGGGCGCAATGAACTTCGAACACCACAAATGGCTCACCTCGAGGTGTGGTGGCACGATGCTCACCCAACCCCACACAAGGCCTCACCCCAAGATGCGAAGGCACGCAACCAACCGACGCCACAAAAGGCTCACCCTATTCTCCCGTGAGCTCGCCACAAAGGCCTACTCACGTTCCACTATGGGACACTTGAGGGCGGTCACCGAACCCGTACAAGGCTTGGGGCAATCTCCACAACTCAATTGTAGGGCTCCCAAGAAACGCCACAAAGGCTCCACAATGCCACAAAAGGCCAACAAGCTTGGGGAACCTCCACAACTCAATTGGAGCCCCAAGAACAAAGCCACAAAGGCTACAAAGCCACAAAAGGAAACAAGGCCAAAAAAGGCTACAAGACCACAAAAGGTCAACTATCCAACCACACAACCGTCTAGGGTTCCAAGAACCCAAGAGAAACAATCCCAAGGGATTGAACTCACCGAATCTCCGAGGAGAACTCAAACCTATGCACCAAATGCAAGAGGCAAGTCCTTCGCTCTCAAATTCCACCAAAGCTACAAAATCTATTAGGGGAATAAGGGAGGAAGAATACAAGAGGAGAACACAAAACTCTCCAAGATCTAGATCTCAAGGATTCCTTCACAAAGAAGGGATTTTGCTTGGTGGGGCTTGTAGATCTAGATCTCCTCTCTCAAATCCCTCAAAAAGATGCAAGAATCATAGGAGGGAGAAGGGGAGAGGGAAAGCTCTTCAAGGTTAACAATGGAGGAGAGAGAGCAAGAACCAATAAAAAGCTAGTTTTGGGCCGAAGGGGAAAGGGGAGCTCCTTTTAAAGGGCTCCCCCATCTGCCCGTTACCCACAGAATCGCGCACGGCCGGTAGTATCGGTGGGTGGCCGGTACTACCGGTGGCACTCAGCCAACGGTCCAGAAACACGGTGCAAACGAACACAAAAATGAGGCCGGCCAGGACTACCGGTGGGTCACCGGTACTACCGCCTGGGCCGGTACAACCGCCCAAGATTCCGACCGAAGTTCCGTCAAATAGCACAGACCAGGCAGAGAGCATACTGAACCAAAAATGGGTTCACCGGAAGTTGGCCCGGTATTAACACCGGTACTACCGGCGGCATTTCTGCCCGAGCGATACTTCCAGCGTCTAGCCGGTACTTCCGGTCGGAGAAACTTCAGAACCAGAAATGCCATAACTTTTGCATCCGAACTCCAAACAAGATGAAACCAATTTTGTTGGAAAGATAACAAAATGTAGAATCCAACAAAGGTGTGGAGCCAATGGAGAAAATACCATGAATATATATGTGAGATACCTCCCAAGGTGTGGAGCCGGAAAACCCACAAGATCAAAAACGCAATGAGATATGCATGGGAAATCTGTTTTTGATGAACTAGAGCATGTTATGAAGATAACCACAAGCTCTAGATCCTCACATGGACAAGAACCAAACAACAACCAAGAAATATGATGCTATGAATGCAAAGGTTTGAGCTCTCTCTGAAAGATACGAACATGGCACCCACTCGAGAGCCCCTCTTGATAGTACGGCTACCTATCCTAAACCCGGTCTCCCAACAGTACAAGAGACCGGTAAAATAGAAACCCTATCATGATCATACCTTTGCCTTGAGCATCCCACTTGAGCGTGATGTAGACGATCTTGTCACCTTCAAGATGGAACACCTTTCTTGATTGCTCTTGCTTGCTCTTGTTTGATGAAGACTTGAGAAATGCTCCCCCATACTCCATGGGGGAAGCCTCTTCTTCGAACTTGTCTTCATCATTCCATGATTGCCGAGGATGGCAAGCTTCAAGAATGATATCTTCTAGAGATGACGCATCTTGAGCTTGCACTTCAAATCTTGATGATGATGTCTTGAAGAAAGCCATGAGGAACTACATCTTCTTCTTCTTCTTTAGGGCATACTTGATCTTCTTCTTCTACTTGATTCCAATAGGCACAAAGCCCTTGGACGATGCTTCTTCTTTTTCATCCTTGAAACCAACACATGGTACAAGCGATGCCAATGGACAAACCTACAAGTGAAACTCAATTTGCACATTAGTCCATAGGGATTGTCATTAATTACCAAAACCACACATGGGGGCATACATGCCCTTTCAGTAACCCCATGGCAACTGCTTATTTTCTGGCGCCGTCATCTTCATCAACTTGTGAAACAACCCAAGGGAGGTTGCACCACTGTGAGGTTTTTCTTCTCCTTTTAGATTTTTAAGGTATTTTATTTTGTCTTGTTTTTAGTCTTTTTAAGTTTTACCTTAACAAAAAACACATAAAAATTAGTATTAATTATTTGCAAAAATGGGATAAAGAACAAAACTTTTGACTACACAAATACCCCTAATGATCAGTTCATGACTAGACCCATTACCACTCCAGAAATTACTGCTGAAAGTTTTGAAGTAAGTCCCAATCTTTTAAATCTTATAACTAGAGAACAATTTGGGGGAGTACTAGTGAGGATGCCTCTATGCATTTGCAAGATTTTTGTCAAATTTGTGATATGAAAAAGTTTAAAAATGTAGAAAATGACATTGTCAAACTTAAACTATTCCCATTTTCACTCAGAGATAGAGCTAAAGAATGGTTATTATCACTTCCTGCTGCTAGTATAAACCCTTGGGATGACCTAAAAGAAGCTTTCATTAATAAATACTACCCACCGGTTAAGATCCTACAAAATATAAATAATATCCTATCATTTAGACAAAATGATAATGAACATGTATCAACAGGTTGGAAGAGAGTTAAAAACATGCTTAGATCCTTCCCATCACATGGGGTAAACGAATGGACCATATTGCATTCTTTTTATAATGGTCTAAATATTATGTCAAGAAGCATTCTAGATTCCACTACGGGGGTGCATTTATGAGTAAAACTGCATCTGAAGCTAAAATTATCCTAGAAAGCATGCTCTACAACCATAGCCAATGGCACACTAAAAGAGCACCAAACCCATCTAAGAAAGTTAACTCCATTGAAGAACTAGACCCCACAGGAAGTAAGCTTGATGCCATATTTTCCTACATATCTAAGCAAAATACCAGTAATGTCTCTCTACAAGAGTTAGTAACAAACACCAATGAAATCGTAGATATCAACTTCATTACAAAATTTGGTAGTAATGGGTATGGGAACAACTATAATAACTCATATGGTAGGCCACCGTTTGCTCCTAATGATTTAGAAAGCACCATGAGATCCTTTATAGCCACTCAAAAGGAGCTTAACAAAGAATTTATAGCTAAGTTTGAGAAATAAGATGCTTTGATTGAAAGGGTAGGTATCCTAACACAAGAAATCACATTATTTACAAATCTTATTCAAGCTCGGAAGAACCATGAGGAAACAATCAAATATGTGCAAGAAGTAATAGATAAATCATGGGAAACTCTTAATATGATGGAGGAAAATGAAACACCAATGATAGCAAATGATAAAAAAGTAGAGGAAGTGAAACAAAAGAACCTCTACTTGATCTTGATAAATGTAGCTTGCATGAACTCATTATCTTGTTTCAAAAAAAATCTAATGATCCATCCTTTAATGGTCATTAAGCAGGATTTGGTTCCTACCTAGCGAATTATGTTATAAAAGAAAAGATTGAAAGATACAATAGAGAAGCTATGATACCACCTAAGCTTAGGGATGTATGGATCCCCAAGGTATTAATCACAATTGAAAAAGAGACACATCATGCTATTCTAGATTTAGGATCTAGTGTCTCAGTTTGATCTAAAGATCTATATGACTTACTTGAGTTGAAACCTATGGAAAAATGCTCAATAGATCTTTTACTTGCTGATGATTCAACTAAACATGGGTCTTGAAACCTATAGTGGCACAAGTGGGGAAGGTAGCCTACCATCTTGAGTTGCTTGAATCATTGAAATGCATGCATAATGTTTTCCATGTATCATTGTTGCAAAATCATTTTCGTGATTTAGAATGATAGATGATCATGTAAACTATTTCGATTAAGGAAGATTTAACATAGTTCGTCCGTTGAGAACACTAGGAGAGTCCGAGCGAGCGATAACGCATATGACACTAAAGTATGTGAAGATTCTCAGGTCACAACAATCCGTAGGTGATTGCAACATGGGTTCTCAAGATATCCAGAATTTTAATTCCTTGCATGGGATCCTTGATTATATTTTACACATGTCATTCTTTTTATGAGTGGTAAAACAAGGAAGAATTCAGGGTCGAATTCTATTTACGAGGGTTAGAATGTAATGCCCCAAATTTTAATGCTAACTATTATGTTACTTTTTATAAGAAATAATTAGGAAGTTGACGGTGTCGATACAATTTGGGAGTAGGAAATAAAAGAGAAAAGAATAAAGAAAGAAGAAGAGCTAGTGCTTGAACACTCGATGTGGTGTCTGAGTCATACAACAGCTAGCAATTTCTTTGACTAGCGTTGTTAGCATAAAACAAGACTACAAGTTTTTAACAAGGAGAAGCACGAGGAAAAATAAATGACCGGCATGGGCTAGGATTTTTAGACCCGAATTAGATTCGTATTGCCCAGCTTCCCTTGTTGTTTATTATAGTCATGGGAGGACGCCGCTGCCATATCGGTACCCTAGTCTTTCTAGCACGCTACCCCAGTTTGCCGTCACAGATGATTCATGACCTGTGATGTCGCTGCCATGATACTAGGTGCGTTCGCCTCCGTCAAGATGTGGACTGCAGGTGCTCCAACACTACTACAACCACCTAGGCTAGTTGAGTCTAGAGCTCGCCGCCTGTGGCTACCGTCTAGACGAGGTTCAACATCGTTGATTGATACGTTGCAAACGTGTCTATAATTTTTGATGTTCCATGCTTGGTTTATATCTACTTTCTTATGTTTTGTCCACACTCTGGAGTACTTTTTATACACTTTCTTGGACTAACCTATTAACAAGATGCCATAGTGCCAGCTGCCTGTTTTTTGCTATTTTTGGTTCTAGGAAAGTCAGAAAATGAATATTCTCGGAATTGGACGGGACAAAAACCAAAGTCAATATTTCAACGAGGGGGACACGGAGCCAGAATACGAGACGGAGAGGGGCCAGGGGCCGGCCACACCACCTGGCCACACGGCCAGGCCTGGCCCACGCTAAGGGGTGGTGCGACCGCCTAACGCACCCCCTCAGCCTCCCCTTTCGCCTATAAGGTGCCTCCAATACAGAAACCCTATGGACCCGATCAAAAATCCCCGAAAGAGTCTGTAGCCGCCGTCATCTCCATCCCTTGATCAGGAGGGATCTGAAGCTCTCCCCGGCACCCTGCCGGAGGGGAGAATTCACCCTAGAGGCCTCTTCATCACCATGCAAGCCTCCGGTGTGATGCGTGAGTAGTTCAGCCTTGGACTACGGGTCCATGTAGTAGCTAGATGGTTGGTTATTCTCCTTTGTGCTATCATGTTTAGATCTTGTGAGCTCCGTTCATGATCAAGATCATCTATTTGTAATCATACATGTTGTGTTTGCAGGGATCCGATGGATACTGAGATGCTATTTCAGATTGATTATTGATTCTATCATGTCTTTGTTATTTGTGATCTTGCATGCTCTCCATTGTTAGTAGATATCTTGGCCGAGTAGATCCTAGCAACTCCAAGAGGGAGTATTTAGTGGGTTCATGCCTCTAGTAATCTGGGGAAGTGACAGAATCTCTAAGGTACTAGATGTGCTGTTGCTACTAGGGAGAAAACATCAATTCTTCGTTCATAGAACAATCGTATTGTTTACTTTACACACAATGCTTAATGCGATTATCAGTTGCTTGCAACTTAATACTAGAGGGGGTTCGGATGATAACCTGAAGGTGGATTATTAGTCATAGATGCAGTTGGATTACGGTCTATGTATAATGTTGTAATCCCAACCAAATCTCATAGGAGTCAAGACAATTAGTATATGCATGTATGCTTTCTCGATATTTGTCAATTGCCCCGCTGTAATTTGTTCACCCAACATGTGATCTATCTTAAGGAGAACCACCACTAGTGAACTATGGACCCCGGTCCTTTCTTTTACCATCAATCTACAATTGTTTACTGTTTTCTATTTACTTTCTGCAGGCTATTACTTTCTTCCACACAATGTTTAATCCTTTGTTTCTAGCAAAACCGGTGAGATTGGCAACCTCACTGTAAGTTGGGGGCAAAGTTCTGTGGTTGTGTTGTGTAGGATTTCAAGTTGTAAACAACACCTTGGAGGTGTTTCCTTGCTCCTATTGGTTCGATAACCTTGGTTTCATAACTGAGGGAAAACTTACTGCTGTGCTCATCATACCTTTCTCTTGGGGTTCCCCAACAAGCTTGATATCAACCATGAGCCAACACCGATCTGACATTCTCTTGGAGAAGTATTAAAAGAAAACTGAACTTCAAAGCCAGTCACTAATTGCATTTGTTCCATGTGTTTTGCTCAATTTCCAGTCCGAGTGAATCATTCTAGTAACAGTGGGATAGTTGTTGTTTTAAATCAAGTTTCTTTAAATTCTCCTAGATAGTATTCAATCGATAGTTATTTATTAGTAAGTTGTTGTTGGTTAAATGAATAATTTCTCCAGCTAGTTAGTGGCGTTGTGTTAGTAAACATAGATGAACTCGAGCGTTGTAGTTTTTTGGTCACCATGTTCTGTTTCCTTTGGTATTAATAAGCGGTACCATAGTTGTGTATGTTTCCTTTGGTATTAACAAGAGGTACCATAGTTGTGTAAAAATATGCAATCACTACTCTATTTTAATTTCTCATGAGAGGATGCCTAGATGTGCACGTACCTGTCATGCATTGTTGCAAGTAATTTCATTTGAAAGGGAATAAGATGGTCATGGTTCTGTCATAACCAGCAGCTAGCTCTGACATGTTCAAAGATTAGTTTTACCATATGTTATTCTTATATTCAGACCTTTTGTGTCATTTCCTGAATATAATATATTGGCCAAGGTTAAAGATAGATTTTTCGTGTAGGAGCGATGCTATATTTGCTTGTATGCTGAGGTAATGATGTTGTGTATTGAGTGATATATGTTTTGATAACATGTGTTCATTCTTCGGGTTTGAAAACATATAATTCGTAGATTGTGACCGCTATTAAGGCAAGTACATGACGGGATAGTACTTTGCATGATTCTCTTCACTCGACCTTTATGTTCTAGCACTTGTTCTATATTCAATTGATATTTCGTTATACCCGTGGAGAGGAAATGGATATAACAAATGATGAAAGTAAAGGATATAGTTGCGCTTGCATTCTTGCATAATATCTTAAAGATAAAGCACAATGTTGTGTTCTACTCAGGTAGATACCTTGGGATCATCGATGTTGCGATGAGTCCTTCATTGTCGGCAACCTCCACAAGTTGGAGCGGGTGGATGTTGATGGGTGTCCACTCGAGCAATACCGGTATACGCAAAGGAAAGTGAAAGAAAAGAGCATGTAGGCATACATGAGCATCATTGCGATATGAAAAATGTTAAAGATAATCGTTGGTGTCATGTTTTATACAATGCCTATTATTTTTATGTGTACTGGCTGAGTAATTTGTACTCACCCTTGTGGGTTTTCTATTTTTAGGTACCATTGAGGATGATATGCATGGGACTGGGAGTAGCACATCTACATGTTCCAACACACTACTTTGACACATTATAACATCCTTTTTACATATATTAGCTTACCATTCTCAGGTTTACTTTTGAGATATTTAATATTAGGTTTGGCTTATTTGATGTAGGTACCGAGGCTTGCTGTTTTGAGACAACTTGATTGTGAGATATAACACTTGCTTGTAGAACCTAGTAGTTAATGTGTTTGGAAAAAATATTTTAGGTCTATGATTATTACTTTTTTATGGATGTCCCCATAAACAAAAGTGACTCGCCGAAATTTATAGTTTTGTCTGGGTTTTGAAAAATGTTTAAAGTTTGTGTAACATCGTCAGATAGGGTTGATATCTGGGGTGTTATAGCTACATTTGTAGTCAACTCCTTGAATTTGTCCAAACATACTTTGTGACAAATCAAGTTTTATGTCCTTTATTAAGTTTTATTTCCTTCTTATGACTTTAAGTCATTTAGAAATATCAAGTAAACATATTTACTTAATGGGATCAAGTAACATATTACTTTGCAATCTTAGATGTAACTTAATACATGATTTTGACTCCTTGTCATTTCTCGCACTTTGGTCCATCACGCTTCTTTGTAGTTCGTAGGTATGTCTTGTTCAAATAACATGACAAGTGAATCAATAATATAATTCCGCAAACTTGTAGAATATATATTGTTGAAACCTACTTTATTTAGTAAGAGTATTCACTGAAACTTTATGATCATTATCATTAGTTTCTCCTCTATTTTCTAAGTTCGGTTCCCGGAACAAATTCCGCTGCGCCACTCAATAATTAGGAGGTAAGGTCAAACACCTTATTTTGATCTTTTACTTTCTTCCACCTGTATCTTCATCAAGACACATAAAAAAATTAGGACAACATCAGGTTTTCCCTTTGTAGAAGATGTATTCATAGTTTCCTAAGAATACACTACAAAGACTTGTTTATTCGCCACTATTTTGAATTATCGAAATCTCCAAAAACTCGAACGTTCCATAACTCTTATGTTGTTGTTTCATCGAATCTTTAAATGTTCCTTTGTATTTCAAATGAGTGTTCACTCATTTTGATTTCTAACTCTAAACAATAATTATAACCCTGATAAGAGATAATATTAGACCATATGTATCCAATACAATATGATTATGATATTTAGACAAGGTAATGCACTTTGAATTTATCCAACTATCATAATTTGTGAAACATCTCTCACAAGTCCTTTTATGCAAATAATTAACTTAAATACTTTAGTCATGTCGATCAAATCGAAGAGACTTTGTATTTCTTGTAATTCAAAATCCTTCTTCATTCTAAAATCATTTGAACAATTTCAAATAGCTTCAAACTTGTGTTTCATTAAGTAAATACTCATATTCACTTAAATCCACAATGAAGCTTATGAAATAATTATTTCCACTATTTGTTGAAAATACGAAACATCACTATGTATAAAAGTCAACATTTCTCCGCATATCACCGTTTTACTAGGATGCGAAGTTTTAGTCATTTCGCTACACGAGGCGTGGTTTTGCAAAGTATCTAGATCAAACATCTAAAACCACGATTTTCATTTAGAATGAAAAGCATGCAATAACCACCATGACTTAAATAATAGTGCCATGTAATTATTAAACTTTGGATATCTTTTAGCATTATAATCCTCTATAAATTCTTAAACTATTATCATTAACATAGTGATGAGAATAAATCATCTATAATCGTAATGTGAACATAAAGGTGTTATTCATAAGGATAGTACAACTAGCTTGTAATTTATTGATATGAATAATCATCTTGCCAAAAGCAAGATACACAAATAAGGATTACACAATTTTATTCAAGTCCACTAATCCAAATGATAAACTTTGATAAAAGGGGTGATGTTGGCCATCGACTATTTTTCTTGCCTCCATCAAGCCACATTGCCTCATTTCCAACAATTCTCAAGCAAACAATCATGTTTCCACAAAATAGGACAAGTATCAAATACTTGTGAACTTCAGTGAGTTTTGCAAGAATTACATCTATAATTTGTATATCTAACATATACCCTTTTCATCCATGACCTCCACTTCAATCAGTATGGAATCATATGACTATCTCCTAATGGTTATTGTATCAAGAAAAGAAGATTATCTAATTATGAGGATATTCTTCAGGGATGGGTATTAATCTATGAAGTTGGACCTTTCTGCTAAGTTCCACATCAAGTAAGAAATTTCCCATGGTTACAAAGGACCTCAATAGGATAGGGCATGATCTACTAAGATATTTGCAAATAGACATCTAGACTAAGTTCATAATATCAGTTCAATTCATAATTGAGCTCCCACTAAAATTGTCATCCCTTGGACAATTTTAGCGATCACACGATCCTAATACGCTACACCACCCCTATCGTAATGGCCGATGATGTAGTTTAAAAGGTAGACACTGCCTAGTGTCAATCACATCATTCATGTGACTCATGCTTGACCTTTCGGTCTCTTGTGTTCCAAGGCCATGTCTGTATATAATAGGCTCGCTAATTCTAACTTGTGTGTATTGTAGTGCAACATGGCTTACACCCACTGTATGCGAACGCAGATATGTCTAACACATGATTGTCAATGCGTGCCTCATAACAGAGAACTTTCTTAGTGGTGCACACATAAGGGGACCATTATCATTGGAATTATTAGGGATCATCTTATCTAATATGATAGTGTTGAGTATCTAATACTAGCAGACAATAAGATGCAAAAAGGTATCAACATCAAATGTATATTGTGATATGATACAGTCATTCTTCTTGCACCTTGATCTCCATTGAGCGCTCTGGCATGATCTACATCGGTTTGATGCCAAGTCCATGATGCCACAAGTAGGTCGTCCATTGGAACGATGACTATTACTATACTACTTAGTAACAGAAAAGTAAATTACTTTACCTTCGTAACGACCAAGACCATACACAACACAAGCCCTCCTGCAAAATAAAGTTAGACACCTCTACTTTATCTTTTGCAAGTTTTACGTGGCTGTTAGGGCTTTCAAAATAGAATCGTTTCTAATCTACGAACTTTCCAACCACAACATGAATCCAACAGTTGTCTCTACTACACCTCTTTCCAAGCCCTCCATTGTAAGTGCTATATCAACTATTGAATGAGATACAGACACCCGCTAGCCAGTTATACGGGACAAGCCGTATGTTGAGCATGGAACCAGTCTCGCGTAAGAATACGCGTAACGTCGATTCAGGTCGCTTCATCAAGAATACTGTGATATAAACAAGTGCACGTTAGAGGGTAACAACTAGAGGATCAATGCCCACACAATTCATGTGCATACTGGCCATAAAACACTCCTATGCATAGATTGGCTCTGATACCACTGAATGTTTTCTGTAGCAGAAAAAATTCCTACTTTGGAATGCTCCAACTACCCAACATCTATCTAGGAGTAATCTAGTAACAACCGAGGTTTTGGATACAAACCCTTGTAGTACGAAAGTAGTCAACGTTCCGAAGGGAACATGGTTGATGTAGTCGTGCTCGTAGCCGACCTCAAGGGCACGAAGCTCCTCGCAAGTCACCTCTTGCTCCATTGTGCATCAGTCCGGCTCACGACATTCAAGATGCCACTCTTGGAGGCACCCTTGTGGTTTTGTACACATACAGTGTACGACGATGACCTCCGATTCCCTGATCCTTGTCGGGAGTGCGGAAGTAGATCTCTGGCTTGGAATCCCAACAACACAATGGCGTTCTACAAGTGCATTGTCTCTTGCGTGTATAGTCCTTTCTTGGGACCGTGCCAACAGAATGAGACAATTAGAGAGAGAGAGAGAGATTTATTGGTGTGTTTATTCCCACCTATGGGAACGCCTTTATATAGATGGAAGGGGGCGTGCCCACTCCACTTGGTGCCCAATGTGGGACTAAAAGTACAAAAGGAAAAGGCAAAAGGGGAGTTACCAGCCGGCTGGGACAATGGGTGGCTGGGTGGGCCACCCCGCCGGGCCTAGCACAACAAGTAGAAGCAGCTGGTGCAGCAGCCGGGTGGGCCGGCGAGCCCCCCGCAGCCCAACTAAACAACAACCAGTGGTGGCAGCTGTAGCCAGCGCTTGGGTGGGCTAGCACTACCCCCCGTGGCCCACCGTGGCAGCTGGCGGTCGATGCGCGGGTGGGCCGGCCCTGCCGCCAGTAAACTAGTGCGTGCACGGCCAGGCTGCGGCAAGCTGCGTGTTTCCCAGTGCGGTGCCCAGCCCTTCCCGCCTACTCACCTGTGTGGGCCGCCTGGCCCACACGTAGTGACAATTTTGCTAATTTATTCCCTTTTTCAGTGTGGCTTCTTCGTGGGCCAATTCCTCGGGGTTTTGGCCTAATGAGGAAGTTGCCCAATAAATTTTAATTTAAATATTTATTTAGTACATATTAATTCACAATTAATATATAAGAAATGCATATTATAAATTGCCATTTATCCAAAACACCTTTCGGTCTTTTTCTTTCTTTCTTTCTTTTTCCGAACAACTTCGGATCTCTCTTTGGAACGATTTCGTCTTTCTCTTTATCTACTGTGATTCCAACTTATAAAAGATCTCTAGCTCATCGTACCCTTAAGAGTATTTCCCCATGGCTCGGGAATGGCATATACATGATCCCATCAATGATCAACAGCTAGACCGGGATGCCCATAATGACCCCTATGCATTCCACGATGACACTGTCGTTTGAACCATAAAATGTTGAGTCAAATTCCCTTTGTTTCTTAGATACGACTTGTCTGAGATCTGATCTTTGGCATAACATACCTTGTTCAATATTGTTACTAACAAGTTCTATTTTACTTGTTCCCGTGATATTACATTCCCGTGACCTAGTCACATGTCACAACATTACAAATGTATTCTCACCAAGTCGTCCTTATGTATGTTACCTGTCACACGGGTGAAAAAATCCCGGTCTTGATTCATAGGCCTCAATTGTTCCTCTAGAATACCTAACGTATACCTTTATAATCACCGTTTTACCGAGTGACGTTTGATGCAGTTAAGGCAGCCTCAGGAGACAGTGATTAATATGATCTCACGGTCTAAGGAGAAGGAGACTACATTTCTAACTATTGCAACAATGAACTCTATGACTTGATCGTGTCACAATATTTGGGTAATGTCCATCACATCATTCACTAATGATATGACCTCGTTGTCAACTAGCATAAAAGCTCCATGATCATGACACCTTGATCATCGGCTACCCATCGAACTAGTATGAATAAAGGCTAGTAGGGACTTAGTTTGTTTCATACCACACCTGTATCAATGTTTCCACTTAATACAGTTATAGCACAATATGAAACTATTACGAACTAATTGAGATATGATAATAAAATCCATTTATTATTTTCTCTAGGGCATATCTCCTTCAGATGGCTGCTAATGTTGGTTTTAGGGATGAAATGTCTAGAATGCCCTAGGTGTTATAGATATTGTATAAGTGCTAATTTTAAAGGAACTACTTGTTTCTTACCAATTTTAACATAATTACCATGTTTAAGAGCCAAATTACCTCCTTTTTGGCTAAAATGTTCGTAAACATACTTTTTTGGAAATATTTCGGGTGTTTGGTTAGACTTTTTAGCTTTTGACTTTTGTCTTCCTTTTATCTTTTAGCTTTTGTCTCTCCTTTAACATAAACAAGCTAAATTACCTCAAAAGACTTGCAACTATGGTGGTGAAACACGTACACATCGATGCATGGTGGTAGCTACACACCCTTACATGTTTGTCGATTCAAGCAATGTATTACCACTTTATCTTGTTTCCTTAGTAGAACACATAATTCTGGTGTACAAAAGTGGTTTTAGAATTTTGGTTTGGATTTATTTTTGTCAAAGTCAACCCGTGTGTTGACTTTTGGTTTATTGAGTTGACTATTGGAAAAAAGGACCAAAAGTATTCAAACCATACAATTGAAACCAATTTCTACACTAGAATTGTGTATTCTACAACAAAAATAGGCTAAGCCAGGTTGATTTGGCTTGAATAGATGGGACCCATGACACAAAGTTATTTTTGTTGTGTATGATTAGGATAATCTATGTCTTTCGTCATGATATGTGTGAAGAGAGCTCAATATTAAGATGTTCACTTCAAGACTCGTGAGCAGTCGCTTCTTGAATCAGGAATTGTGGTCATCAATAAATAACCACTATGATGCATGTGAGAAATTACTCCTTTAGACCCACAATTAAGGGTTTCCCCATGGATATCGTAATAAGCTTAGTGAGTCTCTCCTAATCCCCCTTGTGCCGGTTATAAGCCAATGCTTGTAGTCACGAAAGTAGCACCAGATATACTCCCATACATGTCCAAAGGGTATCTCCCTCTCTTTAGCCCCGAAGAAAAATGATATGTGACTGACTTCACATACCATCTAAAGAGAGATCTAACACAGTATCTAAATCAATATATCAAGGACCAAAGTTATAGATGATCTTTATTTCAATGCATAATAATTCTAGGGTTTCACCATCTCTCCCCAACAACAAGGCAACTGCTCATACAATTGAAGGGGATCAACATCATGGAAATAGTATGGATGATATATGAACGTACAATTAAATACAAGTGCAAATACACAATATAGTTAGGATTACAACAAAGTAAATAAAGGGAATCGATGTGGAAAACATTGTTGATGAAGATGGTGATAAAGATCGATGCGTATTCCTTCAAGATGCAACTCTCCTCTTCATCTTGAGTATTGTGGTGGTGGAGATATTGTGTGCGGCGGAGTAGTAGGGCTCCACCCCTATGGTGTGTGTGGACTCTTCCTAGAGGCAGCTAGAGTTTCCCTCTTTAAATAGGTGTTCCAAAGGTCAGTTTTGCAAACCGACGGAGCTCGGGGCCGAGTATGCCCATTGGTCCTTTCCAAATGTTGTTCCATTTGACGTAACGAAGATGACAAAGGGTGGTACAACCATACAATATGGGCGGGCTCTGCCCATACCGCGGGTTGTTAAACCCTTTTGTACTTTGCGGTGTTTTGGCCGTCATTTCTTTATACATACTCTGATTGAGGTGTTCTTTGGCTCGTTGGACTCATATGGACTAGGGGTACAACACAATAGTCTTGGATAAGCAATATGTGATGATGGAAAAATATGGCTTTTCCACATCTCATATGGCTAAGTCTAGTGCATGTAACTTCTTTATATTGAATCTTCTTGGCTCCTTTTATCCATGATTGTCCATAGAGCCTACACACAAGTCAAATACAAGGGAAAAAGTAATAAAATCCTACTAAAACTACTAGTTGTGCAAAGTCCTTATGAAAATGAATGAGAACTAGTAATCATGCATAATGGGCATAGTTTTAGCTACATATAGCATGTGATGAGTTACAATACGAATAATTTGTATGCTTAAATATGCATCATATTTGCACTCATCAACCCTCCATACGTGACACGTGATCATCTATCGGATTATCTTTACCTCTTTTATCCATTATTTGTAAGCCATACTCATGTAATAAAAGAATCCATTTAATCAATCATGGCTTCTCATCTTTATTTGCTAAAATATGTCTTATGGCTTGGTGATCAGTGTGAACTATTACTTTTTAGTTTATGATGTAATGTTTGAAGTTATCACATGCAAACAAATGGCTAGAAATTCCTTTTAAGTTGTAGCATAATTCTTTTGATCTTCATTAAATATACGACTATCATATTGAATAATGTTTAAGTTTACGCCTTATCTTTGCCCAAGAATGTCCCCAATTGCATAGTCACTAGCATCGTACATAATCTTAAACGGCTCATCCCACCTTGGTGACTAAATAGTAGGTGCTGAAACTAGAGTTTTCTTAAGTTGTTCAAAAGAGGTGGTGCAACTATTATCAAGAGTAAAGGAATATCTTTATTCAAGCGATACGTCAAGGTGCATCTAGTTTTGAAAAATCTTTAATAAAGCGTCGGTAAAAACCTGCGCACCCAAGAAAATTCTTTACTCCTTTTACGTCTTGATCTACCAGTAATCTTCATAAAGTAGCAATGCTAGAATCATCAACCTTCTCTTACCATGAATTGGCAAATCTCCCAATTGAGGACCAATTTGGTTTGCTTGCAACGCTGCAATACTCTGTTAAGGTTATAGAGACACTGTTTAAAAGTAGTCCCGTAAATAACAAAATCATCCAGATGAACTTCCATGGAGTTTTCAATGAAGTTGTCAAATATCTTCAAGACACATTCTTGAAAAGTTGCAGCTGCATTGCATAAACCGAAATGCATCAATCTATAAGCGTAAGCACCATATGGACAAGTAAAAGTTGTGTTCTCTTGGTCTTCAGGTTGAATAGAAATTTGAGAATACCCTGAATAACCATCAAGAAACAAAATTATGAGTTGCTAGTAATTCTTTCTAAAAAATTCTCCATAAAAGGTATCTGGTTTATGATCCCTCACCGTCTCCCTATTTATTTTTCTGAAGTCGATACACATTTTATATGCTGCTATGGTCCTTGTGGGGATTAGCTCATCCTCATTATTATTAATTATGGTTATACATCCTTCCTTGGGTATGCAATGAGTTGGATTAAACCATTTACTATCAAAATTGGATGGATAATACCAGTGCCTAGCATGCGTATTACTTCTTTTCTAACTACCTCTTTCATTCTAGGATTTAGTCTTTTTGTGTGTCAACAAAAGCCATAGCATCCGCAACCATAGGTATTTCGTTACTAGCTATGGAGGGATCTATACCTTTTATGTCACTAAGAGTATACGCAAAAGCTTCACGTTGCTTGACAAGTACTTCTAGTAATTTATGACTTTCTTTAGTGGAAAGTTGATCATTAGTGATTACGAGACACTTACCTTCTTTGTCTATAAATTCATACTTGAGCCCAGTTGGAAGGGTTCTAATAATAATGGAGGTGGATCCTCATCTCCCTTCCTTTCTAGTTCTTCAAATTCATCCCTCAGAAGATTTTCCACTTCAAACATATTATCAAGGATATTATCAAGATCTTCTTTTTCTTTATCATTTGGAATTGAGTCATTATTGGTTATGCTTCTCTCAAATTCAGTTTCTAGGGTGCCAAAATAAACTACTGCCAACTCTTCAATAGTATTTTCTTCCTTTATCTCAGTTTTCTTTTCATATGGCAGCTTCTTGAATTGATTGAAATCCGCTTTTAAATCCTATTCTACAAACTATAAGGACATAAACTATTTCTTTTCATTAGTATAAATGTTTATATATTTATAAAATGGACTCCCCATACTGATAGGATAAAAGTAATCCAATTGCATATCATTAATATGAAATTCAATGGGATAGACAAATACTCCTCCTGAAATGCAACCATTGCGAAGAATCCCATGAGATCTCTACAAGGTTCTAGTTGAATTAGTAGGTTCAAGTTCTCGGTCATCAAGATAATATCTTAGTCACTCATAGATAGTGTAAGGAATGATGTTTATGGAAGAACTTAGATCACAAAGTCCTACATAAGTAGATTCGCATAAATGAAAAGTGATTTTTTGATTATCCTCATACTTATAGTTGAGCTTCCCTTCAATTATTCTAGAGGATTTCCTACTTACCATCATTTCTTCATTTTTAATGACTTCAGGCTCTAGGAGTTCTTCCACTATACCAATATTCTTCTTGATAGCTCCCAAATCTCTAGTTAACTTACCTATCCTTCATGTACCATTATTACCATTCTTTTCTATTTTTGTTAGGATAGGTTCATCTTCAGCTGATAACCTCTTCTTTGATTGTGTAGGCTTGTTCTTTGGAATAGTCTTCGGGAGCTTTTCATCACAACATTGCTTATAACATTCCCATTCCTTCAGTATCTACAAATGCTCAGCATATGTTTTAACAATTTGAACAATCATACGAGGATCAATGAAAGTTTCCAAGCAATTTTTCTACATTACCGGATGCTAGAAATTTCCTTAAAGAGTCATACTCTATAGGATTTTCTTCTTCATTATATTCAATACCATGATAGGCTTCTCCATTCTTACGAACTGTGTATAGCAGGTTCCAAGCTTTTTCAACAATAAACTAAGTAAACGATCCATTAGAAAGAGAATCTAGATCATTTCTATTGTATGTGCTTAGTCCTGCATAAAATGTGTGCAATACTAGCCAAGGTGGTAAATCATGGTGAGGGAAACAATCAATAAGTTCCCTAAACCTTAAATACCCTTGATGAAGGCTTTCCCTTGGGCCTAGTGATCATGCGTCTAGCTCCGAGGGTTTTCGTCCTAGGAAATAAATCAACTAAGAATGAAGAAGATAGCTTCTCCCAGGAGTTAGTAATATTTGTAGGACACTTGATGTACCAAGAACAGGCTTCATCAATAAGAGTTTGACTTAACCTCATACTCCGTAAAAATTATTAAGGCAAAAAATCTCACCAATTTTTTCAAAGAAATCCACATGCTCATACGGGTCCTCCGAGCCATCCCGTGCAAACATTTTAGCATACAAAAGATCCAGTAACATGGGATTAATATCATACCCATCAAGGTTGTTGGATTTTAAATAAGCGTGCATGGGTGGACTGGAATTCTTTATATCTTTGAGCTGAATAATATGTCGATACTCGCCCATGGTGTTTGCCTAAAACTAGTATACAACCTAGTAAAACAATTAATAGAATTAGTAACTAAGAACAAAGAACAAAAGTGCTTATCACCCCGGCAATGGCGCCATAAAATATCTTGATGACTGCAAGTGCACAGATCAATTGTAGCTAGTTATGAAATAAGAGTATCGAACCCATAGAGACCTATTTGGTTAATGTCTTTATGCCCCTTGTCACTATCTACCAAAGGTTACTTGTAAGTTGCCTTTGATCTAAAGTAATGGGTGTTTCTAAAGAGAGTTGTATGTGTGGGCGATAAAGTAAAGAAATGAAGTAAATAAAGTAACAAGTGCGTTGGGATTCGTATTGGAACTCAATAAGGCTAAAATGTTCTCGAGGATGTAGGATACACCACTAGCATATGAGAATTACTTATAATTAGGATAACCTATATCTTTCTTCATGATTTGTATGGAGAGAGTTCCATTATAAGTTGTTCACCAACAAGTCTCGTGAGCAAGCCACTTCTACAAGTCATGTGGTGAGGTCACCTCTAAATAACCACTACGATGCCTGCGAGCAAGTCACTTCTATAGACCACCACAATTAAGGGGTTCCCAATGGATATCATTATAAGCTTAGGCAACAACTCCAGTAAGATGCTTGTAATATTGTGTATTTCGAAGATCTCGAATCAAGACCGAAGACCTACAACATTCCTCCAGCACCAAGCCATCACTACAAGATGGAAGATCTACACCCTCCATGATCACCCTAAGCAAAGTTCTAAGGTGGGATGACTATGTATTCCCACTCAATGCTAGAAAACCGTCCATCAGAAGATACGTCAGGAAGATTTCCAATCTGCTACCTTTTGTAAGGCATAAGTTTGTGAGCCCTAGGCTACTAAAGTAAAAGAACCTTAACCCTGTCAACAAATTCAGACGTCAACTCAACTCTCTCTACACCCAAGAACCTCAAAGTCAAGAATACATGAAGTCGACAAGACTATGCTCCAACTTGTATGAAGCGGCACAAAGAATCAAGATTAAAGAAGGCTTTACAAAGCCACTCATCTACTACTCCATCTGAAAATCAACATGAAGAGCTACCGAATCCCTACCCGCTCAGATTTAACCTGCTTGAAGCTCCGTTAGTCAACTGCTCTGCTAGGCTACTTACGAATAGAAGTAGTATATGAGCCTCATTAGACGTAGCCAGCATGACGTCATCTGAAGAATTCAACTCCAGACAGAAAGTTGGTGACATTCTTCCAACATCATCATTTGACTCCATCAAAGAATCTGCATCATCTCCAATCTCCGATAGTAGAACCCTAAGGGGGAAGACCGCGTCTTCCCACTAACATAGAGTAACCCTCTGCTAGAAGCTACCCTAGGAGTTCTGACCCTTGTTCTGTTGTGAGGATGCGAAATTCCTCTATGGAAGAGTCATGTACTCCTATAGAAATGACAGCAAGCCGCAAATTTCCTCCTCGGAAGGCACTCAGAAAAATTCCAACCAGACATCTTTATCTAGCGGCAACCCTCAAGACACCGAGTCCGAAATGGGAAGAAGATCAACCTTCACAACCAGGTCTGAAGTTTATTCAACCCTACATGCATCCAAGATGTCAGGAAGATAACTCTATAGGCCAGGAAACCACATCTGAATACGATGTCCGCAAGCCAGTCCACTAGACTCCCCCTAGCACTACCCTATAGAATCTCGGGACGATATTCTTTTAAGGGGGAAGGTCTGTAACACCCCACTTTCAGTAACCTTGATTAGTTGTCCTGAATGGAAAAATTAGGGGGAACAACAAAAAAATCTTGCTCAGTGTGCAATAGTTGTGTGTTGATTGCTCTTCCTTTTCTTGTGCTCGTGTTGTGATCAAGATACTTCTTTATCTTCTCGAAGGTTTACCAAAGCTATTTAACAAAAGGATATGTCTGGTCTTACTTAACGTTCTGATTTTTCAAACAAGAGACAAGATGACTTTGCAAAACTAAAATGTTTTCTCTTCTTATATTAACAAAACCAAACAGATCTATATGATACCATATCCATATGTTTTCAAGAGAGACCTTCCAAAGATCCTTACCTCTAGTCTCTCCAAAATCTTTTTTAAAGATATTTGTCTTCTCACTCTGGGTAGAAATACCAAGGGACTATCACCTTATTCAAAATACAAACCTTTCAAAGCTTCTCCTCTTTATACCTTAAGTAATGCTTGTGTGTGTTGGTAGTCTTCTTGAGATGTTTGTATGAATTTCCTTGATGTGCTGACTTTAAACCAGGTTGTTTGAACTTGATTGATTAGGAATTACTGTGATATACCCTAGTAGCTCAACCTATAATATCAAACCAACAATACACCTTCTTAAACTCTTGTGAATAAATCCTCAAGCCCTAGGAGAAGGACTACCAATCCCTTTGTTAGAAATTTCACTTTGTGTAACACTAAAATATGGCCCTTACTTCTAATACCAAGGAAATGTACATATCTCATAACCATTCCTCATGATGTGTTATACCATCAAACACCCTTGATATTGATCAAGTAAGCCATCTACCTAGACCCCCATACAAATCTAAACCTCTAGATAATAACTTGACTATCAATTTCCTTATCAAGATCAGTTATGATCCAATTATTTCTAGTATTATCCAAATCAATGGAGGCCTACCTAAGACGTATTACCCTTCTACTCCATCTACTCATCAACCACATTCACTCAATGGAGTGTTTAAAAGATTAGAACCCATTAATTCCATTTGATCTTGTACACTAGTCAAAAACCCTAAAACAG
This sequence comes from Avena eriantha, assembly GCA_910589775.1. NCBI lineage: Eukaryota > Viridiplantae > Streptophyta > Magnoliopsida > Poales > Poaceae > Avena > Avena eriantha. The sequence goes on along the minus strand of OU342746.1, from coordinate 101,014,140 downwards.
TCCAAAATTTGACTATGTATGATTCTGTTATCAGGATCCATCTTTGAGTCTCTCTCTATATTAATCCAGGGACCATTTTGGAAATGCGCTTGAACCATCTTATACACCATTATGTGTACTTGCAAACCACACTTTTGCCATTGTCTAGATCCTTCTTAGACCCACATGTCCTTGATGTTTTGTAGTCAAGAAAATAATCTATTCTACCAACTATTTCAACATGCCAACTTTGGCAGAAGCTCCCAACTCCATCTCACCCTTTCTTGGCCAAATATTTGCATGGTTCTTATCTACTCAACCTTGTGTATCAACACATACTCTCCTTGTTCCAATTGGAGCCTTGTACTTCTTAAGCCAACATGGTTTCAGAGGCAAAATGATATTCTACTTTGGAATCCTTAAAAACAACTAAATTTGGCATTAAATCATAGAGCACTCCATCATTGTCATGATTAATTCTACCTTTTTGATCTACATCGCTTGGTCTACCCATCCATATACCCCATGATCCAAATGGATCTTTGAGCTACCGAATCTTGCATGATCAAGTGGGTATGGCAATGTTAATCATCATGATCACTTTTGACACTTGAGATTTCCAAATTGATCATTTCCATTCAAACCACTCACATTCCCAACACTACAAGGCTACCCCTATCCACTCTTCACTTGGTAACCCTAGAAATTCTAAACTCAAGAATGACATGATCCTAGTATGGCTGTATTAGTAGTTTATATAAATTTTGGCATCAATATTCAAATCAAGCCAAATTGAGAAGGAGGCAATGACATCTTCTCCAAATTCACTATCATATCTTATCTTCATGCACTTGATGCCAAGTAAAAACCCCTAATATATGAAAGAATGAAAAGGTGCTTTCGTTCTTGTGGAATAAGAAGCCCTTGTACGTTAATGAAAAGAAAATCGTATTTTTTCGTTAGGTATTCAACCAAAAGACACTATAATTTTGTTTCAAAAATCAAATGGAAGCCATCTCCATTTTAGAAACCCCCATATTAAATTATATCCTCCAAATGAGATTAGATCATCATAAATCCCTTGGTAGTAACCACTCCAACATTCATCACTCTCCCTAGTCATCATGGAACTGTAGCTCTGCCCCTGTCTATCCTGTATCACATGGAGGGAAGAGAGAAGAGGATCCAAGCCATTATGGCCAAGATCCTACCTCATATTTCTAAAGCTTGCTACAAAAGCCTCCCTCTCCCTCTACTCCTCTGCACGACACCAGGGCCCCCACCTCACCTCACCTCTCCATCGCCCTACAACCAATCCCGAGCTCCACACATCACCTCCTCCATTTTATTCTGCCTTGCCCTAAGTAATGTAGAGAGGGGATCTCTTCAATCTCTAGTAGCCTTGAAGGCAGCATAGGGGCAGTCCCTACTCCACCACACAACACCCCACCACCCATCCTGCCCACTCCCACACTGGCTCCCCCTCTCTAGCTGACACATGAGCTCGGCTCACCAAAAACCGAACCACTCGGGTAAATAGGCCATAGGCCACCTCATCCCCTCACTTCCTTCCCATCCCACTACCACACTTCCACTACATCAACCCTAGAGCCCTTGTGTTGTCCCTCACCTCACAAATCACTAAGAAAGAAGGGAAATCTTAGCTCGGCCATTTTTGAGTTCTCGAGCTTATGCTCGATCCCGACCACCACTGCGCTCCCTATCCACATCTACTTGTTCCACTTCATCGTCACCATCTCACCCTGCTCTCTCTCCTAGCTTAGGACCGCACATGGTGTTGCCCTGTTGAGCATCCAAATGAGGTCGTCGGCGTGGTCACGTGTGTCCCATCATGAAGTCGAAGCCATCGATACCGTCCATTGGCTTGCTCGTTGTCTAGCGCCACATTGTCCCACTGCCTTGCCTTCATCTGTAGAAGTCCCTAGGTGAGACGCTGCCCCACCCTAAGCCTCTCTAGGGTTCCGCGTCGACGTTCCCTGCCTCGGGTAGATGACGGTCACCTAGCCGTCCATCGCGTTCTAATCGAACATATGAGAGTGCCGCGTTCTGCTTTGATCTCTGCTCCAACTGACACGCGGGCCCTGTCTGTTAGGCATTTAAACACCATGCGTGTTCCTGCGGTGCTGAATGGGCCGACCCGATCCCTATGTTGGCCTTGGTGGTCGCATCCGGCCCATTTGGCTATTTTTAGAACCTATTTATCTTTGTCATGAGATCTGCAAAATCTTTGTTAGGAATTAATTTATTTGAAAATGTAAAATGGGTGGAATCAGTTACATCTGAATTTTAACATAAACCTGAGTGTTTGCTCCAACATGCAGGACAATAAGCAAGCCAAAATATTAAATACCTTTTTTATGTCAAATAAAATAGAAGCATGTGTCTAAGACACTCAAAAACTAATTCAGAGAGTTTTGTAGATTCAAATGTTTTGAAACCACTTGGTGCTGCAAGGTATATTTGGTACCTTGCATGTCACTTTAATCCCATTCCAAAAATACCTCTGTATCCACTTTAGAAAAAATAACAAAAAGAGTCCAGATCTGAATTTGAGAATTTATCTACGTCAGAATGTAGAATATTTTGAGTTGATTCCAACTCCTGGTGAACATGTAATCCTAGATCTACAAAACCCTACAGTTTCATAATTTATTGAGAAATGTATGAATTTTAGTGAATTAAATACTACTACATGTGATGGTTTCACTCAATAAATCATCACTAGAGTTTCACAACTCTAAAAATAGTGAAAAAATCTATAGAAATATACTGAAAATTTCTACACTATATCTTTGGCCTCATGCCAATTGGACCTATATAATAAATCTGAGGAAAAAGACAATTTTTTTGCAGAACTAACTTTGGGATTTCCTAAGGGCATTCTGATAATTATTTTGAAGTGAGCCCAACTACCAGTGGACTAGTACTCAAATACCTTACTAATCCTATGAGTATTTATTTGACTTACCAATATTTTCTAGTGAAGTAACTACCAAACCAAGTGTTAATTCCACTAGAAAAATCATAACAAAGTAAATAAAATTGATAAAAGAGTGAAACCACTTTTGGTGACTTTTTTATCTGAATACCTAGCTACTGGAACCATATTTGCATGTGGGTATTGTACAAAATTTTGCCTTGGTCTAAAACCCCTTATTGAAGGAGTGTTCGATAAATAAATCAAAAGTAATGATTAGCCTCTCGTAATGATTAGCAAACCAAGTGTTCGACAAAGCAATTTTTTACTATAGTCTATTTGTCATATCCATTGCTTGGCCTCTCCAAGACTTGGTATAGTATGCTATAGGTAACCCCCCTTGTAAGCACCCATTAATCTCCTTAGAAAGTGGCCTTGATGATTAGCATCTCATTTCCTCGAGCCTTGTTCCCGAAAGATTAAAACCTTGGGTTGGGAAGTTTAAAAGAAAAAGGTTTTCAAAGGAGTTTTGAAAAACCTTATGAAGGTTGAGCTTGCCGAGAGAAAGTGTTTTTGAAATAAGGTTGTTTTATCAAGCTTTGCAAAAAGAAGGAGGAAGGAGAAATGAAGGTGTTTTAAAATGGCACTTGATCACTAAGCATGTTCCCATAACAACTAACTCGAGCAATAACAATTACCCTGGTATGGGGCAGGGCATAGTTGGAACCTTCCCTAGGTTAGTATGGTGGTCTCACAACTCTATGGGGTTGGCTAGAAGGTCACGTCAGAAGCCGGGACTTTTCCCCTCTAAGATACTGAGAAGATTGGGGAAACTTTACACTATAGTTGTCTACAGCCAGACGATACTATGAGACTTTCATTGAAAGTGCACACACGAGATGGAGTGAAAAATGCACTCAGGTTGGTCTTGGTACCTGATGTCCTGGTGTTGGGTGGAACAACTCTTAGAGTATACCTCTATATTAGGAAGTACAAGGGGAAGGCTATTATCAATTATCCGACCCCTTCATACTTACGTATGGTGACCCGGGAGTGGTCAGGGTTGGGTAATCGGATTTTGTGGGTAAACTGTATAATCTCTATAGAGTGTAAACCTATTCGAATAGCCCTATCCACGGTCATGGATGGCTGGGATGGCAATTGCCTATCTTGTGTTAGATTTTGTTTTAAAGAGAGTTTTTAGTCAACAAAATGATATGGTCATGATATGACCGTAAATGGAGGTGTGTGGGCTGTGAGACGACCCTAAATGATTTGAATTTCGACCTGGGGAAGGTCACTTCTAAAAAGGTTACAACCCATCCAAGAAGTTTTACAAAGAGAAACTTGTTTCCAAATGTTTTTAACAAAGATATGGAGATATGCTATATCTACAAGATAAACTAGTTTTAGAAAAGAACTTATTATGGAGCCCTCCTTAAGGATATATGCCCTAGAGCCAAATAATAAATAGGTGTATTTTCATATCTCGAACAAGTTCATAAGAGTTTTCATACTGTTCTATAATTCTATCAAGAGGAAACATTGATATGGGTGTGGTATGTAAACGAACCATGTCCATAGTAGCCTCTATTCAACTAGTTCGTTGGGCAACCGATGATCTAGGTTTCCTGATCATGGAGCTTTCATGCTAGTCGACAACAAAGTCATATCATTAAGAAATGATATGATGGACATTACCCACATAAGTATCACGACGTGATCTAGTCACATGTGTCATCGTTGTAATAGTTAGAAATGAAGTGACCTTCTCCTTTGACCGTGAGATCATATTAATCATTGTCTCCAGAGGATGCTTTGATCACACCAACCATCATCTCTATAACTGGGTGACAATAAATGTGTGTATTGGGCATTCCAAAGGAACAGTTGGTGCCTGTGTATCAAGATCGGGATTTGTCCACCTGTGAGATGGGAAGATACACTGGGCCACTCGATGAGATTGTATTCAATAAGCTTCAACATATGAATAGGTCATGGGGATACAATATCACAATAACGAGTTAAGTTGACTTGTCGGTAACAAGATTAGTATGTTGATACTAAAGATCAGATCTCTAAAAAGTCATGTCGAAGAGACAAAGGGATAGGACACCAAGTTAATGGTTTGAACACGACAGAGTTTCGTGGAATGCATGAGGATCATTATGGACATCCCGGTCCTGCTATTGATCATTGATCAAAGAGAGATTTTGATCATGTATGTGATGTTCTTGAACTATAGGGTAACACACTTAAGGGCTTGATGATGTTCACAAGTTGCTATGGAAGGAAGAGATCACCGATGAGAAAGAAAGATTGGAATAGTTCCGAGAAAGGGGTTATCGAAATATTTCTGAATAGAATCCGAAGATGTTCGGAAGAAGGGAAGGACCAAAAGATATTTTAGATAAATAGGAAATTTATAATATGCATTTATATATGTTAATTATAAATTCATATATTATTAAAAAACTATTTAAATTATTATTTATGGGGCAACTTCCTACATTGGGCCGAATCCCAGAGGGAAATAACCCAAGAGGAACCACCCCAAAGGGCAACTTAAACAGCTGCAGCAGCAGGCTCACACAGGCACGTGGGTGCTAGTTGATGCGCGGGGTAGGCGGGGGCGCTGGTCGCCGCCGCTACCAGTAGGCCCCGGCCGCGTCCCAAATGGGCGTGTGGGTGCGAGAACGAGTGCAGGCTAGTAGGCCTGTCAGTGGCCCACCAAGCTGCCTCCACCGCCTCGGAGGCATGTTGGGCTGGGTCGGATGGCGTGCAGGGGAGCCAGTCCACCCGGGCGCCGCCTCACTCGCTTGGCTGTTGGGATGGGCACGTGGTTGGCCCACCCGGCCACAGCCTGTCTCATATGGTTGTGCCCCTCCCCATTGCATTTTCTTTTAGTCCCACATGGGGACTTGAAGGAAGGGTGTACCCCTTTTTCCCTATATAAAGAGGTCTATATTGAGGAAAAAAGACACACAAAAATAAAAAGGGAAATTCCTAAGGCTATTTTTCTTAGGGATTTCCCCCTCTTTCTCAGTTGAGTCTCACAAGTGCGGTTCCATGAGGAATTGTGCATGAGAGAGTCAACACCACCAACACACCATCGTGCTGCTAGATCCCGGTTCCATAGGCTCTACTTCTACACCTCGGCTGGATCAGGGAGAATAGGAGTCGTCATTAGACACCGTACACGTGCGATACCTCGGATAGCGCTGCCACTTGTGGTGCTAGGCTGTCATGGAAGGACCAGGAGGAGATGAGCAAGGAGCTTCGTGACCTTGAGGTCAGGAGAGTATGACTACTTCATCCACATTCCCCGTGGGATGTTAGCCGTGTTGCGATCTACAAGAGGTATGTAATCGTAACTCCATCCCATTACTGCATTAACTAGTAGATAGATCTTGGGCTTACGGTGCATTCTAGTTAGGAAAAATTTGTGTTTTCTGCTATGAACCCCTCCAGTGGTATGAGAGCTGATCTATGCATAGTTATGCTAGTACGGGTAGACCACATGTTGAATGTGGGGCATTGATCGCATAGTTGACACCTTCCCACATGTACTTGTTCATAATGTGACATTACGAGATGAAGCAGACCGACCTTACGCATAATCCTACACGAGGCTAGTTCCACACTCGACATACGACTTGTACCGTATAAGTGGCCAGTGTGTGTCTATATCTCTCACGATAGTTAATATGGCATTTGTAAAGGGAGGTCCCACAAGGGGAGCAATAAGACAACTAATACATCAATGTTATGGTTGATATTCATAGGTATGAACGATTCTATTTCGGAAACCGCTAGCAGCCACGTAAAATTTGCAAGAAATAAAGTAGAGGCATATAACTTTATGTTGCATGAGGGTATAATGTGATGTGGTCAATTGCATGAATACACTTCATGGAAGACCAACTAATGGCACCATGAGCTTCGTGTCATGTTGGCGGCGCATGATGGAGATCAGGGCGCAAAATACCATGTCACATCATACATTACAAATTGCATGTGATGTTATGTTTTGTGCATCTCGTTTGTGCTTAGATATATTAGATACGCGACAATACATTAATAAGATGATCCCTAATATAATACCAATATTAGTGTTCTCCCTAAAGTGCACCACCAAGAAAGTTCATAGTTATGAAGCATGCTCTGATGATCGGGTGCTAGACATCTCTTCCTTTGCATGCAGTGGGTGCAATCCATGTATGCATTGCGAATACACTTTAGTTGAATTGGTAATCCTAGCATGTACAGACATGGCCTCAGAACACAGAGATCGAAATATCAAGCACGGGTCACATAAACGATGTGATCGACAAATATAGTCCACCCTGGTAGGTGTGTCAAAGGCCATGATGATCGTGTGATCCCTGAAACTATCTCAGGGATGATAGTTTTAGTGGGAGTTCAGCTGATAATGTGATTATAAACTATAATTCAAGTTGTGAACTTACTATTATGTCTCGCAAATGTGTTTGTAGATCATGTTGCTCCAGTTAGCATATAAAATGTGTGGAGTGATGTCGCTAGAGGAAAAGCTTGAGTTAGATTGGTCTAACTTCATAGACTGGTATCTACGCCTAAGGGAGGTCCTCGTCACTTATGACTTAATCTTCACCATTTCGGACCCACTAGGAGAGCTTCTATATGATGAAGACGAGTTTCTCCATTGTTGTGACTTCTTCATCTTTGTCTCAAATACCATATTATTGAAACTGGTACCTTAGCTGCAAGAGAACTTCCCACAGATCAAGCCATATGATATGATCGATGTACTAAGGGCTATGTTCATAGAACAAGTAAGACTTTTGAATTTTGATCTATTGGATAAGTTTCTTTCCTAGAAGATGGAAGAAAACACGTGCTTGGTTAGCCACTTGGGGGTCATGCATAAACTCTATGCATGTCTTGCATACGAGGTTGATTATTGGATGGAAGACCAATTTGTGATAGATGGGGTGTCGCGCTCGCTTCCCCCAGCTACAAAGAGGTCGTCCATGGCTATGTTATGAGAGGTCGCTCGCTCAACTTTCATCAGTTCCTACAATAGTTGAGAACTGTGAAGGTGGAGCCCATTGCTGGTGAGATCATCAACGGAGCAGGTATATATGATATACAGTTTAAAATGTGTTCCTCAAAAAACACTTACTGTAGTTTCACCAAGTATACTGATACTTGTTCTTGCTTTATTAAAGCAGGACAGTTTGCATGAGCGTTGAGTGGAAGAGACAAGGAGACATGACGTGTTGGAGGCATGCAGGATGTTGTTGGATGGTGATACTTCTTCTTCTACATTTATCTATTAGACTTATTAGAATTAGAACTACCTGTAATCGACTTTTGAGGACCTATTAGTGTGTCTTGCATTGTGCAACATGGTTATTCATATATGTAACAAATCAGTAGTTCTATTAATATGAATGATTTCTATTATGGTCACATTTTCGATTATAAATGTGTTCGCTACTAGAGAAAGGCTTATGGATAGATTTATTATCAGTGGAGCATTTTTTGAATATGCTCCACTGATAATTATCAGTGGCGCATTTAAAAATATGCTCCACTGATATTTTGTTTAACCAATGGGGCACATCTACAACAATGCACCACTGATAATGTGGGCCTGGCACCCCGGAGGACTATGGACCAAACTTCAATGGCACATATGTCCATATGCGCCATTGATATATGCTCATCGATGGCGCATATGGCAGATGCGCCATTCATATTATCCTCACCAATGTCACATGTTCCACTACATGCACCATTGGTAATTATGTGGGCCCTACCTGGACCCCACAACTCGGAAAGGTGGCAGGATTATCAATGGCGCATTCTGGAGATGCGCCACTGGTACTGTTTTGCCAATGGCGCATGTTACAAAAAATGGGCCACTGATAAGTCTTGGGGCCCACCACCTGAAAAGGTGGTAGACTTATCAGTGGCGCATATAGAGGAAGATGCGCCACTGATAACTTTGCCCAGATCTACAACTTGGCAGCCACCCCCACCCACCACCACCATTCCATTCTTCTCCACCCACCACCCCAAACTAGATCTATAGCTCATCCTCCTCCTCCCCACCACCTCAATTTCTCCATTCTTTCCTCTATTCTTGGTTGTTGGATCTACCTTGTTTCATAGTTTTGTGAGGGGAAGCCTCTCCAAGTAGTAGATCTACTAAATAAACTACTTTTCCTCCTCCAACATCCATCTTGTTCTCCAACAACCACACTATCTCGTCGCAGATTTGGCTCGGTAACGGTCTACTAGGTCAGTTGTTGGAGGACATGCATGTGTATGTGTGTGCATGCTTATGTATGTGAAGCCTTCTTATTGCGAGAGGGATGATGTTTGCATGATTTACGTGAAGCTAGCTTGTGTGGTGCATGAATGTTTGCAGGTGACCAAGAAGCAAGCATGTTGCTGGCTCTAGTGTGGTGCATGGATGTTTGCCAAAATGTCGATTAATTTCCGTTTCTGATTTTTTTTGCAATATCCATTTGTCTCATTTTTAGGAGAGGTCATGCCGAATTTTTCTAGCGACCATGCATGCATGTGTGTGCATGATGGTGCTATGGTTCTAAGATACTCTCCCTTTTTGCTCTATACCACGCAGGAAACCATGGTTAGACACATGAGCGAAGGTCGAGCAGCTAGGTACAAGAAACTCGTAGTGGTCGACATGATTCTAAACAACAGGACCTACATAAGATGTCCGTGTCAAACATGCAATCTCGGGAGCTTGGTTCACCCTGATTCTGGAGACCTAGAGAATCACCTACTCACGCGTGGTTTCATGTCCGGCTATGATTCTGAAGATGATGAGGACGTCAATGATCCTGAAGACGAGGGCGGGCATGATGATCATCATGAAGGAGATGCCGGCGGCGTACATGATGATCAACACGAAGGATATGATGGCGGTGACGGACATGATGATCATCATGAAGGAGGTGCCGGTGGAGAAGACGCGGACACACAGACGACGCGGCTAACCTCAGCCTTGCAAGACCCTCATGTTCAAGAACTGCTTCTAAGGGAGATGAGTAGCAAAAAAGCTGCTGCCAGGGAGAAAGCCAAGATGGCGCAGATGGAGATAGATGGGAAAACTCCATTGTATCCTAGGTACCGGCCCGAGGATACCCGCTTGAACGTAACTCTCAAGGCTCTAGAGATGAAGGCGAAAAGCAAATGGACCGACGTAAGCTTCAACAAAAACATGAGATTCTAGCAAGAACGTCTTCCCAAGGGGAACACGTGTCCAACTAGTATTGAGGAGGCCAAGAAAATCGTGTGTCCTCTTGACCTATCGTTCATTAAGTACCACGCCTGCACTAATGACTGCGCACTTTATTGGAACGAGTACAAGGATAAAACCACATGTACAGTGTGTGGCTGATACCTTCGATCCGGATTACGGATGTAGTATAGCTTATTTTCCGTAGTAGGCCCGTACCTTGCCAACGGGCCGTTCTTGAGGCATGCCGGCCCGCGGCACGCGAAATCGGCCCGGCACAAGCCCGGCACGACACGTGGCTTGGCGGGCCCGTGCCGGCCCATGGAACACGGGTGCCATGCCCGTGCCGCCTCCCTGGGCACGCAGGCCAGGCTCGGCACGACCCTTTTAGCGGGACACGCGGGCCGAATTTTCGTAGGGCCTAGGGGGAGCGAGGGGCGCAGGTTTTCAATTCTCGCGGGGCCATGAGGAGCGGGGGGTGGGGGGGCGGCCGGACTTTTTCTGCCGTTGGAAGGGTTTGGGCTAGGGTTTTGGTGGTATTTTGGTCCTTTTGGGGTATTTTTAGGGTTTTAGTTCATTGGGAAGGGTTTTTTTGTCCGAATTTGATCAAATTTTTTGCTATAAAAAGGGCAGCACACCCCTCTCAATCTCCACACCATCCAACACCTCTCTCATATCCTACACCAACACAACACATGCCTAATCCCAACTAGTTTCTTTTTTATGCCGAAGATTTGGGGGTTGAGATTCCTCCCAACTTCAATACTTCTCCTTTCCGCCGCAATGACAACATCGACACCATGCAATTTACATATACCCAATCCGATCATCCAACACCAACAAACACAAGTTCTCCTGATACATCCACCACTTCTGCTAGCCAAAATTCAACCGCTGCCGGTAGCAAGCGGTGGAAAAAAACCTTGAAGATCTGGCAGCACTTTGCGGAAGAAGAATATGTTGACGGCCATGGTGTGACGAAGATGAGAGCTCGGTTCTTGCATCCAGGTTGCTCGAGCAAGTTTTCTCTAAAGATAGGAGGAGGGAACGACCACATGACGAGGCACGCGGCGACCCACGCCAAGGCAGATGGAGTGGCCACGGCGATCCAGAGGAGGATGAAGTTCAACCCCGACGGCACTTCCCGAGGTATATTTGTCTATGATTCAGCTCGTCAAAGAGATGCTCTTGCAACATTAATTGCCGTGAATGATTTACCGCTAGGATTTGGCGAGTCTCCTGGTTTTGTCGAATATATTTGAACTGCTCACACCCCTAGTTTTACACTAGTCTCTAGACAAACTACAACTAGGGACATGAAAAGGCTAGCGAAAGCAGGTCGTGATGCCATGAAAGATCAATTAGGATCGTCAACTTTTTCTGTCTCCATAACTTCTGATATTTGGAGTGGTCGTGCTAAGCAAGATTATATTACTGTTGTTGATCATTATGTTAGCTCATCCTGGGAATTAAATAAAAGGATAATAAGATTTTAGTTAATCGATGTATCACATAATGGTCAGAATATTGCTAATGCTATACTGAAAGTTGTTACTGAGTTTGGACTTACTGAAAAGATATTTGCAGTAACTTTGGATAATGCTTCTGCAAATACTAGTGCAATGACTAATCTCAGTCCTACAGGTGAAGTATATGCATCAAAATTTCTATTTCATCAACGTTGTGCTTGTCATATAATTAATCTTATTGCTAAAAGTGTTTTAGATGATCTAGAACCATACATTGAGAGATTGCATACGGCAATATCATGGTTGAATGCTTCTAATACCAGACTTGGTGCCTATAGAAATTATTGTGCTGTTATTAATGTACCATGCCAGGGTCTTCATATAGACATGCCAGTTAGATTGAACTCTACATATTTTATGCTTTAGTTAGTTATACGTGACAAGACTCAATTTTCCGCATTTCTTAATGCACATTTTCAGCAAGAGGACGGGTATCATCTACTTGGTGAAGATACTTGGCACGTTGCTGAATCGATCTTTAAGTTTACGGTTACATTTTATGAATCAACTATCACTTTATCTGGGGTTTATTATCCCACATCTCATATGATTGTGCATCATATTTTAGAAATTTCCCAACACCTGAAAGAGTATGAAAATGATACCACTTTACTAGTAGCTGTCCATAACATGAAACCAAAATTTCTCAAATATTGGAAAACTATACCTTTGCTCTATGCTATCGCATTTATTTTGGATCCTAGGGCCAAAATGGAAGGGTTTAGTGGGGTTCTTTCGCTCTTAAGTTATACCATAAATGTTAGCTATGATCAATATTCACTTGAGGTAAAGGATAAGCTACAGGATGTTTATGCTAAGTATGAGCTTAAGTATGGACCAGCTGTGCTACATAGACCTCCAGCGGTACCAGCAGCCGGTAGGGGTAAGAAAAAAGTGTGGGGAAAAATATCTGGTACTTCCACGGCCACGCCGAGCTCTTCCACACAAACTCCTGTGCTTCAAGGTGGAGGGGAGTTAGCAAAGTATCCAAACAGTGCAGTAGTTGCTACTAATGACGATGATGACGATGACTTCGACATACTTCAGTGGTGGCAGGATAAAAGGTCAATGTATCCGGTGCTTTCCATATTAGCACCGGATGTGCTATTGGTGCCCGTCGCAACTGTCTCATTGGAGTCTGCTTTTAGTCTTGCTGGAAGAATAATTGATGATAGAAGAACTAGTCTCACTCCCGATATGGTGAAATCACTGATGTCTATCAAATATGGAGAACTAGCCAGAAGAAGAGCCCAACACACCCTCGAGAACCCAGAACAGGTAGCCTCGTTCGAAGCTATGCGGTGGACTGAAGACCAAGAAGAAACTTGGTTGTAGGATTTTTTTAATCTCTTTGTAATTTTTAATCTCTTCTGTCATTTTCTCTTCTTTTTAGAGCTAGTTGTCCTCTTTCCCTTCCCAGGGATGGAAGGTTTTGATGAGGAAGCTAATAATAAAGGCCAATTTTTATCGCCATACAAACTCGTCTCCGTATTGCCCTTGCCCCAATGCCCCTTGGTCTCACTTCTTTCCCTTTAAATAGAGCAACCCACCCTCTCATTCTCCACACCACCACTCTCATTCTGCACTCCACCCTCTCATTCTCCACACCACCACTCTCATTCTTCACTCCACCCTCTCATTCTCCACACCACCACTCTCATTCTTCACACCACATGGCTACTGAACCAAATCCAAACCAGTGGAACTTTGGAGCAAATCCACCAAGACCCCAACCACCAAGAAGAATAAGTCGCATTTGGGAGAACTTCGATCAAGAAGTGTGTGAGGTAGATGGTGAACAAGTGAATAGAGCTAGGTGCAGAAGATGCGGCCATTTGTTCAGATTGCGTTGTGGAGCTGGAACTGGTCACTTGCATAGGCATGTCTTGTCTCACCAGAGGCAAGACGGAGGGAACTAATTAGTCGATGTAATTTTTTCTTTTCGAGTGGGTTCTACTCTTTTTCCTTACTAGGGATGTAAGTTTTTTTAATGACACAACATTAATAAAGCTCACTTTTTATCCCATATGAAAATTTGTGTCATTTTACTATTTTTCTGCAATTTTTGGGCATTTTTAGCATTTTTCCGGACTCAAATCGAAGGAAAACAGAAAAAACAGACGAAACGGACCACAGCAAGCCCCGCGGGCCTAACATGCTGCGGGCCGGCCCGCCAGGCGCCGGGGCCGGGCTCGGGCCGCGAAGCCGGGCACGTGTGCCGGCCCAGCACGACACGTGAGATTGCCGAGCCGCGGCGGGCCGTGCCGGGCCAGGCCCGTTTAGCGCGTGCCGTGCCTGGGCCGTGTCGGGCCAGCCCGTTGGCCAAGTTTGAGTAGACCTAGGTTATTGAATCCTTAGTAAGCAAATGCGTAGTGAAGTTACTTTAACGGACCTTTGGGAGTTTTATAATTCCTTTTATGTTTTTACCAGACCAATAGCTTGTGTCTTTTTATTGTTGTCGATGATGGAGAGAGAGGGTCTAGGGCATTCAGTTTCACCTGTAGCTGTGCAAAACATCGGATGGGAATAAAAGACAGAAGTAAAGTATGTGTGTACTTGTTAGAGCAAGATAAATTTTATGTGGGCAGTGCATCCATAATTGCTATTTCCTCTGCAACCGCTTATAGCAATAACCTACTAGTCTCATCCATAGAAGAAAGAGAACTAATGATATGCATAGTGATGTCACTTCTAATCCCAAGCAAATCCCTCACATACAGCCGTACTACCCCTTTTGCACTGGGGTTCCCAACCTACAGATCAGTCATCACACATACTCCCTATACCTGGCTCAATCCTCGGGGTCTTGGGTACCTAACAAGTCCTTGGATTGAGGCAAGAGAGGATACAATAATCATCATTTCATACAAACTAATACATGATCCCATCTATGATAAATAACATGCACAACTGCTACATGGCTAGGCCGAAGCCCTTAGCCCAAGGAGAATTATTCACACATGGAGATGAGATCAACAATCACAAACATTGTAATGAAATTCATAAGATTGGTAGCAATAGTCTTACAATGTCGCCAATCGTAGAAGAGATCTACTATTAGAAGTGGTGGAATATGGCTATGGAGATGGAGAAGGGTTTGGAGATATGGAGGCGGATGGTGATGTATGGCAGAGACTTTTTGGCGAGGTCTGGCTTCTAGGGGCGTGTTTTCTCGTTGCCCAAGGATTCTTTATATAGGGGTCCCTTCACGAAAATTGTTCTGTTTGACCTAACGGTGGTGGCGCCAACTATATGACCGGAGCTATATGGCCGGAATTTTTGCTCCGGTCATATAGTTGGTCGTTAAAGCGTTTGCCTCTGTTGTACGGCTCCTGGTTTCTTCTGGTTGCTGGAAATCTCGTATCTTTGACTTTAATGTAGTGATTCCCTCCTCTAAATGACATTATTTGTGCAGGAAAATATGAAAGAAAGGATTGCATACGCCTCTGAATATGAGTAATATCTAGTTTAAATGTGGACGTAGATGGCTATATTTCAGAGCCATTAGTGGCCAAGGACGATACAAGAGAGGGAACAAGAAAGTTCCTCGGAAAGTGGTACAGTACTTTCCTATCACTCCCCGTCTATAGCGATATTTCGTGGACCCTAAGGAAGCAAAGCTCATGCCACGCGGAAAGGAAGAAGCCGACCGAAGATGATCCGCATAAGGGCAAGATCCTCACACACCCTTCAGATGCTAGCTAGTGGAACGCACTGAACATTTACTTTCTAGACTTTGGGAGTGATCCAAGGAACATCATGCTTGGTATGAGCACCGATGGACTCAATCTGTTTGGCAACCTGAGTAGCATACATAGCACCTGACACATGTTTGTTTGGCCGTACAGCCTCCCTCCCTGGTTGTGCACCAAGCAGAGATATGTACACATGTGTATTCTGATTCAGGGGCCAAAACAACCAGGTATCGACATGCATCTATATCTCGGGCTGCTGAAAGAAGACATAGCCACACTGTGGGAGACACCAGCCCGTACGCGGGACGCATACACAGGATATTAATTCCCTATAAGAGCCATGTTGCTCATGATGGTGCAGGACTATCTAGGTTACGCATATGTGTCTGCCCAGGTTAACCGTATACACAAAGCATGTGTCAAGTGCATGGATAGGACCCCACATCTCTAGATACCAAGGGATCCAAGGTCATCAAAGACCGTGTTCCAACGGACTTGAATGTGGCTTCCAAAGGATCATGCATGGAGAAAGTGTATAGATCTGTTCGATTGCAAAGTAGAGCTCGAAAAAGCCCCACATCCGAGGAGCGGAGAAGTAATCCAAGATATGTTGGACAACTAGGAAGAGTGCCCTTTGCCGGGAAAGAAGCATTCGTGGACGAATCCACTACATGGTGTATGGAAAGCTAGGCCTATTTTCTAGGACCTGCCGTACTGGAAATACCTCCACACACACCCCATAGCCCTGATGTCATGCACATCACGAAGAACATGTGTGAGAGTCTGCTTGCCACTATCATCAACATGCCGGATAGGACCAAAGACGGGCCGAAAGCAAGGAACGACCTGATGGAACTTGGCATCAAGGAAGAACTTCATGAGACGCCGCCCGATGATGATGATGAGACGGCTGAAGATACTCAAGGTCACCGCAAAAGGGTTAAGATGGAAATTGCGGTGTTTCCCACTTCCCACTTCACTCTAAGTGAGCAGGAGCTGGAGCAGTTTTTCAACTGCCTCCTAGGAGTCAAAGTTTCTTACGGTTACTCGGGGAACATAGGCAGATATCTAAAGCGAAGAAGAGGTTCAGCGGGATGAATTCTCATGATTGTCACGTGCCGATGACGCAGATACTTCCCGTTCCGATCCGAGGGATAATGGACGAGCACGTCCATGAGACGCTGTTTAGCCTCTGCAACTTCTTCGACATCATCTGGAGGAAGCCGATTGGCTTGAAGCAGCTCGACACAATACAAGATGAGATCGCCATGATACTATGCGAGATCGAGATTTACTTCCCGCCTGCATTCTCTGACATCATGGTCCATCTACTCATCCATGTCATGGATGACATCATTCATCTTGGGCCAACATTCCTACACAACATGATGCCGTTTGAAAGGCTGAAAGGTGTTATCAAAGGATTTGTATGCAACAAGTCCCGTCCAGATGGAAGCATTGCCAAGGGCTTTCTGACCTACGAGTGCATCTCTTTCTGCCAAAATTATCTACGCGCCGACTCGGACAACGACGATGACCCTATTGGTCTGCCCAAAAGGACGCGCCTCGGTAGGCTCGCTGGCTATGGCAACCGTGAGGGCTTTCACACCATGCATGTCGGCGCGAAGGGTCGACACGCCGACTTTGATAGGGCACACTGAGTCGCGCTACAACACATCAAATTGGTAGACCCTTGGGGGGAAGAGCACAAAAGCTTAATCGAGCAGAAGTTCATTAACCTTGGCCGGCCGAGGAAGAAGGGAGACGTAACAAGAGAGCACAACTATAGCTTCACGGCTTGGTTCAAGAAGAAGCTTCACGTCAATCCCCCCACAGACCCTCAGACACCTTCTATGGAGGATGAAAAACTCATTTTCTCCTTGTCAAATGGCCCCAGGCACAACATGAGGACATATCAGGCCTATGACATCAACGGGTACAGATTCTACACCGAGAAAAGGGACATTAGTAGCGAATATCAGAACTCAGGAGTAACAATGCTATCCTATGCCGATGACGAAGCCATCGTCAACGAACGACTCTTTGGAAGGATCGAGGAGATCTAGGAGCTCGACTATGCTAGAGAGAAGGTGTCGATGTTCCGTGTCAGATGGGCCAAGAGCGTCCAAAAAGAGGGCTGGTATTTCACCACCATGGTTATACCCGATGCCTCCGTGAAGAATGCCTCAACAAAAAATGAGCCATTGATACTCACGAGCCAAGTTGACCAATGTTTCTTCATCACCGACCCGTCAAAGCCAAGACGTGTTGTCGTGAGGAGGGGCAAGAGGAGCATCATCGGAATGGATGGACCCGCCAACGAGCAAGACTTAGAAAAGAGCGGTGATTCCAAGATCAAAGAGGAATTCGACAAGTACTTCAACAAGCCGACTACTGTAGGAAAAGGAAGGCCACCCTACCTACTAAAGGTTTTCCATTCACGAGAAAGAAACCTTAACCTTCCCGGACTAAAGTATTCAACCGTGAGGAAGAAGGGCAAGAAGATTAATTGCAAAGAGATGCTAGCTCAGAATCGAGATCATGCACACATGACATCAAATTTTTTGCTTGAATATTCATGTGTATGGATATTGAAGTTCATGTGACACGTTGGATGTCCTTGTTTTAAATAAATTAATAATTGTCTATGTACTTGCGAATGGATATCCTTGTTTTAAATAGATTTGTGAATGTTAAATTTAATTACTATTTATTACAAAATATACTAGATATTAATGATAAGTATTTTGGAACATATTAAAAAAATTAATGTTAAACTTAATTACTTCCACAAGTATTTAGGAAAATATTTTGTAAAATATCAAAAAATTGAAAAAAATTGTGGGAGAGCCAGGAATCGAACCTGGCTGCTCCAGCAACAGCAGATGCATCACATTGTCGACCACTGTGGTAGGCTTGTGTAGCTGACACAGATCAGGGCATCATGGTTTTTGACTAACTGCAAAATACCAATGGCGCATATCGGGCAATATGAGCCACAAATGTTTTACACTTAGCCAAAATGATCGGCCCCTCTCCCCTTCTCACGAACCCTAGCGCATTATTCCCCTTTCTCACGTGAGCCCACCGATGAGGAGAAGGTAGCACCACACGTGCCATCGACGAGGAGGAGAAGGGCAGCGCAGTGCGCGCCACCGACGAGGAGGAGAAGGGCAGCACCGCGCGCACCACCGATGAGGAGCGTGGTCACTGTCGCTAGGAGCTCACCGCGGTCGCCATCGCCGCCTCCCTCAGTTTCTCGCCGTCAAGCCACCATCAAGCTCCCCGTGGTGAGCTCTCTCTTTCCCCTCTCTCCTTCTTGTAGTAGCTAGGTCCCTGCCTCAGTAATGGGTTCTAGGGTTTCTAGAACATTCTAGTAGGTTCTAGAACATTGTTAGTCCTAGTTCCTAGGTTCTGAATCCATGGGTGCACTAGCTGTTTCTGTTGTTCTTTCATGCACAAATGTAGTAAGCAAGAAGATTGGACAAAGGCATTGTTGTAGAGACACATGCAAGACTTAACAAACAAAGTTGATTTTGCATAATGTTCTTTCTTCGTGGTGAATGCACAACAATATAGCTAGACACCCCACCTGAATATGCAGGAAAATAATCAGTTCCTAACTGGGTGAGGACCAAGCTTAACTATGCCAATATTAGATTAGTCAATAAGAAAATGATGGATCACAACGCTTCATGTGACCATGATAGAAGTTAGGATAGCCACCAACAACAAATTTACAAACCCTACAAGAACAATCTAATTATTTTATTTAAAAACAATCAAGGTTTCCATATGGTTGGGACATGGATTAGCAGATCTGTTCCCTAGTCATGCGTCTTATGTGCTAAAAAGGAATATTATTGTTCAAGCCCTCTCTATAGTATATATGGTTTTCACTTTGACTGAAAAATCAGGGATATATTATTTTTATTTTGATGTATTATGTCTATCTGAATCTGATAGACCTATATAAGGATATCCTTCTATACTCCTCGCAATGAAGCAAGGAATAAGAAAATCTCAGTCTCCTCGACTCCTCCTTTGCCCTTGCGGCCCTAGATGCCATCAAGGTGCCTCCGTGCCTCTCGCGGTTCAGATTAGCTATCCTACCATGTTCCATGACTACCTCTCCCAACACACACACACACGTAGTAGATATGAAGGTAAGTTAATGAATAAAAAGTGACTACAAGTTTTAAAAACCATTATTTAGATTTCAGTAATTTCAGTGGCTTAACGATGTTAGTTTTCTGTTGAATTTTCAAGAAAAAATGCACTGTCGTGTCATAAATATTGTGACATTGCATATGACAAATAAAAATAGTTCTGAAAATCATAATGAGCTGAAAGTACAAGCCCCGTAAGGCCGCAACTGATGAACCATATATATATGAACATGACGGGTGTTGTCCCTCTATGTACATATTTACCAACTTCAGGATGTCTTTATACATCCACATGTGTTATAGGGATAAGATCTATGCTTGTATTTGAAGTACATGTGGAGATGCACATCTTTTTAAATTTATAGTATTTATCTAGTTATTAAACCTTGTTATGCTTCATTAAGTGTCCAACAAAGATAGATGACATGAAGACAAATAGCACAAACATCACTGAGAAACCCTGTGGAGATGATCTTGCTTCCCTAAGTAGTTCCTAAAAAATGAAAATTCAAATGTTCAGATATAAGAACCAATGCAAATTCAAGTATTCAGATATCTGATAGTAGAATACATATCACTTTCTTTTTACTTAATGTGCACTAGTGTTTCTACTAACCTAGCTCCTGTAGATAGCGTATTCTTATTGATTTTCAAGTTGTTAGTGTGCTCCCAACAGCGAGCATGTCGACTTATCGAAGGAAAAGTTCTTAGTAATTTTTTCATATTCAAACCAGGTAGTAGTGACACGAAATAGCATGACAAGAGTACTAAAGATGAACATCGCTTTCTTGCTAAATCATGCTTATCTTATCTACAAGTATTGTTTGTAGTTGACACTGACAGTGTACATGTCTATGCTGTGTTGGTGCATTTGGTGCTTGCTGGTGCTGCTTGCTAGTGCCGCTGGTGGTGCTTGTTGTGCTGCTACTACTTGCTGTGTTGGTGTTGCTCCTGGTTCTTGCTAGTGTTGCTGTGGCGCTTGCTTGTGCTGCTGTGGTGCTGCTGATACTTGCTGCTGGGGTGTTTTAGTGTGTGTG
The DNA here is from genome assembly GCA_910589775.1 of Avena eriantha. Classification (NCBI taxonomy): domain Eukaryota; kingdom Viridiplantae; phylum Streptophyta; class Magnoliopsida; order Poales; family Poaceae; genus Avena; species Avena eriantha. Next base: position 100,993,538 of record OU342746.1, on the reverse strand, counting down.
TAAAATATTTGCAGGAGTTTCAATTGAGTTGCCCGTTTCTCCTGAAGTGTTGATTCACTTCCGTTTCGGTTGAGAAATGGACACTCCTAGATAAAAAAACAGCAAAGATCATGACGACTTTTTCGGTCGACTCTAGCTTGTACAAATGAAATTGTTGCATTTTTTCTATGAAGTGCAAACATTTTGAGCGGAGACAAATACGTCGGGGCTGGCCCTTCTCAGCGCATGAGCATCGAAGAATAAGCAAAAAGAGCCAACCTCAAGTTTTGGTGGTTTGGCGATGACTTAAGCAGGTCCGACGAGGAGGCCGAAGCTACGGACGATGAAGTTAATGAGGAGGCCCAAGTTGTAGCCCATGAAGATGACGAGGAGTCTAAATATGAGGAGGAGGCCTAAGATGGCGACAACGACAGAAGCAGTAATGGCGACGAGGAGGCCGAAGCAAGTCATGGCGGTGAACGCGTGGATAGCGATGGCGCCTCCCTGCCCGCTAGGAAGAATAATAAGGCAGAAAGGTAGGAGAAGACGCTGACGAAACTCGGCACCAACCGCAAAGAGTTCACCCTTGTGAAACCGAGTGGCCAACCCGTGGAGCCTGCGAAGTTTGCTGCTAGGTACAGCCTACAAATCGGGTGCATCGTGCGGGAGAGCATGAGCATCAATCAGAAGAACATAAGAAAGAACAATCCGTGGTTGCAAGAGGTCCTCACTAGGAAGCTTCACAAACGGTACAAGTTCCCAGATGAGTACAATAACCAAAAACTCAAAGGGAGCAAGGTAAACAAGTTAGCCCTCACGAGGATGAGCACCGCCTTGAGCAGCTAGAAATGCCAAGTGAAGAGGAGGATTAATGAGGGTAAAAGTTGGGAGGAGATAAAGAAGGCCAAGCTGATGCTCGATGAACATGAGTTGATCAAGTTCAAGGCGGACTGCACTTCTCCGGAAGGTCAGGAATGGACCGAGTGGGGGAGGAATATGCGGGAGCTGAACGTAGGTAACCAATGTTGTGGAAGCGTCGGTTACCTAGGAAAAAAGGCCGTTTGGGAAAAGGAGGATGCCGAGTATGCCCGTCTAGGGAAAGATAACCCGTGGCACAAATTCACGGACAAGCAGGTGATGCAGTTTGTCCGCGCCCGCTACTATCTCCACCCCGAACTCAAGGAATTCGTTACCGACGATGATGATGTGAGGAAGTTCTAGAAAAGGCTGGTAAGGAATTTATCGCGGAGTTGATCTGTGTTTCTAATTAACTAATGAAGCCAAATTTCTAAATGGGATCACTTTCCTTCTCTTCAGAGAGCCGAAGAAAATACTTGTGTGTCAAGTGCGAGCTCGTCCCAGGGGTCGGCGGCGGACCCGCGTGGGACACGGCCTTCAACAGGGCGACAAACATGTTCAAGGGGAGGGCCAAGTTCGCGCCACCGACTTCATTTGGCCGTGTGTCCGGCTATGGTACATACGAAATGGTTGGCGACTTCAGGAAAGAGGACCCAAAGTGAAGAAAGAGAGGAAGGCCACAACGGTAGCGGCAAGTGAAAAACACGGGGTTGAAGTCCCGCGGGAGCATATGCAACAGATGCCGATGCTGATCAACGAGAAAGTGTAAGAGAAGATCCGTGAGATGTTTCCCAATGAGTTGTGGGAGGGGATCGCTGCTTGGAATGTGGCAGCTCGACGAGGGCCGCTCGTGGTGCCTAGCCTCTCCGGAAGCAACTCGATCTAGCATGTGTCGCCTAACATGGTGACGCCCGAGTCTGCCAAGGTCGAGACGCACCCGGAGGTCGCTCTGGTGACACCTCTTGCCGCCGCCAACACCGAGCCGTAGGTCACACCAATGCCCCCTCCCGCCAAAACTAAGGCACACCCGACGGTGCTTCATAAGGCATCTCAGCAGGAGGATGATACCGGTGTCTCGACATTAGGCGAGCTCAATGCCATCTCCAAGGTAATGATGCCGGCCAGAACATGCATGTTGATCACATTTCATCTCCTTTGCCTTTGATGACTAGCTAGCACCATCTCACGATGCTTGTTCTTCCGCAGGATACTCCTTGCACGCTCTTGCATTACATGGACGACGAGCTGAAGGATGTTGGCAAGGGCACAATTATTCAACCAAATAGCCACATGATGCACCACAAGTGGATGGAGGATGACGTGTTCAAGGTCCGGCTGGCTCGGGTCTTGTCGGGGTGTAAATACATGGAACCCCCAGCCAACCTCGAGGCGCCGATGATCATAAGAACCTTCAAGATTGCTGTGGATGGGTCTTGACATAGCCGGAGACCCAAATTCGGCTTGTGAAGGAACAACAAGTAACTCAGCGGCCACATGTACCTTGCCATGGCGGACACAACAACTAGTCGCCGCCACCACCGCTCGTCACCAGCAATTGTTGGCCGCTGCTGCACCACCGCCTCCACATGGCAAGACCGTCGCTGTGCTACCACCGCCCAATGCTGATGATAATGACAACCCAGATAAGTGGATCAACACTAGCGACATCGACTCTTTGTTCATGCCAAACAGGGAAGAGTCCTACCGCGTTCACGACGACCCAAATGCTCGTACCAAAACATGCGCGCATCTGGACTTCCATGGTACCCTAGAGGAGACGCCTCCAGATGCTGGTGTCGCTGATCCTTATAAAGACACCCAGGGAATCATTTTCAGCCCCACCACACTCCATAAGGCGGCGGAAGAGCAGTTGGCTGCTAATGTCGATACAAAGAAGCCCCACAATAGAACCAAGAATAATAAGCAGTCTTTGAGCTAGCCAAGTCTGAAGAGGCCCCGGGCTCAGGATGACCCATTAACACTGCCCCCTGAGGGCACCTTGACTAGAGTTCACATAGTTGGTCAACTGATTCTGAGTGAGGAACTGATCAAACACGCAAGTGGAGCGATGTCCAACTTGAAGCAAGGTATTCTGTATCTAGAGGAGTGCCTTCTTAAAGAAGCAAATCCACCGTACCCTATTTTCACGGTCAATGTTCCAATGGGCGTGGGCTTCGTCGATAATGCCCCCATAGATATCTTCTTCATATCGTACAAGGACATCTTCAAGCTTTTCCATGGCAAGCGGATGAACTATAACTTGGTCCGCCTATGCGCGCTCCATCAGGCGATGAAGGTCAATAGAGAGAAGACCCTTGGCGTCGCGATAGTGGACCCCTACTTCATGCGTGATAACCAGTTGTTGGATCCAGTGACCCGGGCTAGCGCAAGGAACTACCTCCAAAATTTCATGTCGGACAACAAGAGTGGAAAAGAGCTTATTTTGCCTTTCTTGGACACTGATCCTCATTCACCCGAGTTATTCGCTAGCCATGTACTTGGACTCGGGGAGCGAGAGAAAGAAGAAAAACTACGCCAACATAAGGAGTCTTCTAGATGATGCTCTCGAGGTATACGACGTAAAGGGAGGCAAATTCAAGAAGGGGGCGGAAAATTTTAGGAATGGCAGACACGTGTTCAAAAACGTAACGTATTCGCCTGCGTCAAGCAGCCAGATAACAGTGTCAAGGAGGCCTACTAAGCCCTCCTTCGCCTGCGGGCGGTCGTCCGGGATGCACACATCATCATGTTGCCATCTAGTCTCCAAGCATGGGCTGAAGCTGAGGCAAAAAATGGACGGTGATGAACTTAAGGACGACTTCTTATGCATCTAGACTCAGATTGCAACCATCATGCAAGAAGATGTCATCACAAGGGGGGCCTTATCCTACAGAAGAGCGTTCAATAAGCGCAAGATCGAAGCATAGCTCATGGCGCAGGGTGACCGTAGGACATGGACAATGAAAGATGGCTACAAACCGTTCCTGGCGCCGTGTAAAACAAAGTCTTCATGATGTACTATTCCTAGCTAGCTAGCTCAGCCGATTTGTGTATCTCGTGTGTGTGTCATAAACTATAACTTGCCTTAGCTCGAAACCGTCGTTGTTGGACTTTGTTTACTTATTACCATATGTATGAAATTTAATGGCTTGCCTTAGCTCGAGTCCTTTCTTTTTTTGTAGAGATGCATGTGAACATTTTAATTCTTTCTGTTGCATGATATAGTACTTATATGCCTTGTCTATAGAGATTCCGACCTACATGGTGTATAGAGGGAGGGTCCCAGGAGTCTACGACAAGTGGGAGGATTGTCACAAGCAAGTGAACAAGTTGAGTGGCAAGACTCAAAGGGTACTTGATGAGAGAGCAGGCAGAATCTAGGTGGAGGAACCACCTCCCTGGAGAGAAGAGAGACATAAAACGGATGAAGACCTTGATGATCGTGATCCCCATCTTGCTCATCACCGCCGTTGCGGTTGTACTCTACTCGATCCTTTAGTAGTTTAGGACTTGGATAATGATGATGATCAACTTGTTGTAATGTGTAATGTATGAGATGATGATCAACTTGTTGTAGACTTATATAATATTCGGACACTTGTCACTATGTCGGGTTCTAATTGATGTGATGATGTATATGTCTATTTGTACTATTATCTCTATTTATATACTGCTATGTACCTATATAAATACTTGTATATGTGCCTGTATATGTACCTGTATAAATACCTAAGAGCCCTGTATTCTTTATACCTATACATAACATCAGTGGCGCATCTAACATCAGTGGCGCATTTTGACATATGCTCCACTAGTAAAACATCAATGGCGCATATTGAAGATGCACCACTGGTTATCCCACTATCAATGGCACGTATTGGATATGCGCCATTGATACTTAATTATCAGTGGCGCGATAGTAGTGGCGCATTCCATATGCGGCATTGATAGCAAAAAATATTCTCCACTAATAAGAAATTCTCCACTAGTGGTTGTTCTTATGGGGTCTTAATGATAATATATGTAAATTTATAAAATGCAAAGCTAAGAGAATATCCAACTTAAATGATAATGCATTAGTGTGTATGGCACTGATTGTTTAAAGTCATAAATATGTCGTATGCATGCAATGTATTCATACTGATGGAAAATTGGAAACCGCTAGATACTTGATCTATTGGTACATGCTAAAGCATGCCTTCATTTGGCAAATATGACTAAAAAAATACGTTCTGGTTAAACAAAATTTGTATGCTACATTATTGGAGTACTATACATGCATGATGTATTACAATTCAATAGTGTAGTGGAAAATTGTTATCATATAAGTTTGGGATTTCTATTTTTGTGTCCTCGGTTCGTTAGTCATACCCAGTTTCCCCAGCCGCTTAGTTTTTCCTCAGTTTCCCCCCTCTATTCTAAAACCTTCACAGGCGCTCGGACGGGGGGGGGGGGGTGCCGTCAGGTCAAAGGCTTGAACATTACATGCTCTCCGGTGGGACCGCGTTGGGGCTAGTTATGCGTTGAGCGTTACGTTACGTCGCCTCGATCATTACATGCGGACATCTGGGGCTAGGATACATAGAAGACTAGCCATCCATGTCTCGCTGATTATGGGGGACATGGTGTGGAACCATGTGGGGCGCATTTGATGGTTACGTGCGCCCTATCGCCTAAATTTGAAGTTTTCTTTTTTGTTATTTTTATGATTGGCCTTTTTAAGAGCACCTTTCCCCTCTCTCTCGCTAATAGTTGTGTTTTTTTCCCAAAAAGGTAGCGAATTTAGAGCAGCTTCTCTCTTCATTCATTGTTCCTTTTGGCCCTCATTTTCCCCCAATCTGGTAGCAAATCTAGAGCAGCAAATCTAACCAGCACCATAAACAAATTCAGTAAACAGAGCAGATTTAGATAAAGCAGCTAATATAGGTTATATAGTACGGTACTTAACGAGGTTTGAAAATTAGGCTGCTCAACAGCAGCAGCGGATAAGTTCAACACAAACAAGACAAAAGAAGCTGCTTTACAGTAGCAACAGTGATAGCTGTGATTTTTGACACATTTTTATGGCTTTTATTGATGGTTTTCTCCCGGATTTGATCGTTTTCTGGTTTTACCTAACGCTAATACTTCGGTAGCAAGGAAAACTTGGTTTTTAATGTGTGTTTCAGGTCTTGAACGTCAACAGGAGGACTTAACTAGAGAAATACAATATTCTGGAGAAAAAAAGTAAGTCCCACTTTGGAAGCACGCGAGGGGAGCTCACAGAAGCTTTAACGAGCAACTATACGGTGGGAATATTTTTCCGGCCGTATAGTTCCCGCCGTGTAGTTTCCACCGCCTCTGTCTTGTTAAAAGGGACAACTTCCGTGAAGGGATCTGGGGCTAAAACACAACACAATAGCTGCCACACCATCTAGAAGGGAGAAAGAAGAGATCCGGAGAAGAAGGAGAAGAGGTTCTTCATCTCGCTTCACGATCTTCTACCTCCTAGCCAATACACCCCATAGCCACTACTTGTACTTGAGAGAGAGAGAGAGGGATCTCCACCTTGCAAGACTTGGGTTTGAGATTGTTTCTTCCCATCTTGAATTGTGTTGGATATTTTTCAATTCTTATTGTGGATCTCCATGGTAATACCAAGACAAATTCCCTTTATTTGATTATATTAATGATCCGTTCTTCTCTCATGTTTGAGTAATTCCCTTGGGCGTGGGAGATGTAGGGGATTGGTGAGATGTGATGTGCCTTATATATTTTCCATTAATTTGTGATTGATTCTAATTACTATATTATGTGTGCTCGACTATCTGTGGGATGCTTAATGCTTGTTGTCCAATTAAGGGCCCATACAACATGATACCTTGTTCTACATAGATAAGATCTTGTACGCTAGTGGACCGGCGACCCCCGGGTGACACGGGGATATCAATGGAAAGCTAGTTGACTCGAGGATAACGAGTAAGCACTATGCTTATTGCATTAGTCCGATCCAAGGAGCTTAATCGCTAAGCGACCTAAAGGGTCTTAATTGTCTAGTGTCTGACCATGGTTTTGGTAGCAGGCTAGTAGGATTATTGAAGTTAGGATAAAATCTACCAAGAGGAGTTCCGCCTAATTATAGGTTGCTCGCCTACACATATATTTATAAGATTATAATTGTTACATTTACCACTCATCCACCTAGCACATTCACTATCACCATGACCTTAATCTCTCTGCGCCTTCTTTTGCCATCTGCAGGAAATAACAAACAAGCAAAGTCGTTCTTTATTTTTATGCATTATATTTCTGAAGTTTACATTTTAGTTCTATTTACATATATCGCACTTAATCAAAATCCCATTCTTATTTCAACACTTTTAGTCAATTCACTTGAAGACATGTGACAACTTCAGGTGTGACAAAGACTTCATCAATAAACACTTACCTTTGGGCTCCCTATGGGATCGATATCTGAACTTCGAAACTAGCTACAAACAATCTGTGCTCTTGCAGACATCAAGCTATTTTTATCGCCGTTGTTGGGGAGCTAATCACTAAGTGTTTGTCTTTTGACATTTCAGGTGTTGCTACTACAAAATGTTCTTCTTAGGTACGACCTACCTACCATATTACATTGAGCGCATGCCTGCTCAGAGGCGCGAAGAAATTATTGAAAAACTTTTAAGATCAAATAAAGGTGAAGTTGAAAACGTGAGTGATATTATGGAAATCATGTCTATTTACAGGACAACTCCTATGAAACCTGAGAAAACTCTCAGGGAATGCAGTGCTCCAAGTTCTGAATTTCTTAAACAACCAATAGAGTTCCCTAATCCTGGAGTGAGAGAATATCGATTTGATGGTGGAATTATTAAAGTTTTGTAGGAGAAAGCTTTTAGTGGAAGGGAAGATGAAGACCGAGGAAGACATATTAGAGAGTTTGACGATGTGATAACATCGCTTGGACCAAAAGGTTTGCCAAGAAACTTTTCTCGTCTTAAATTATTTCGATGGTCTCTTAAAGGTAAAGCTCTAGACTGGTTATATTCTCTCCCTCGCCATTACATTAAATGTTGGGAAAACTGCATTACTAAATTCATAAACATATTTCTTCCTTTTAAAAACGTAACTGAACTAAGAAAGAACATAGGCAGTTTTAGTCAGAACATGGTAGAAAACTACCCACAAGCCTGGGAAAGATTCTTTGGAATGATCAATAGTATTCCTAATCATGGCTATTATGAACTAACAATCTGCCATTTATTTTATCATGGTCTCAATAGTCAATTTAGAAAATTGGTTGAATTCTCAGTAGGAGGATCAATAAATACTTTAACTATTAAAGAATGCTTAGAATTAATGTCTACTAGGGCTAAGAATGATTCTTTATATAATCTTGACTTTGGCATTAAGCTGGAAAAAGGGATACTTCGGATAACTCTTGATCTTATGCCTGAGGTACGCAAGACTATGAAATAAAAAGTGTACCTTATAAACTTTCTAAAGAAAACAAAGAGGATTTTTTATAAGTTTTAATTGAATAAGATGAAACTATAAAAGTTTTTCAAGAATTAAAACATCGACAAGTAAAATATCATAATAACTTGCATAAGCATTTCCAAAAACACAAAAAGATTTTGGCAGAACACACTGAAAATTATGATGGGATTGGCAAAGAAATAAAACTATTTCGTAAGTATCTTAGTATGATTGAAACCCAGTGTAAGGAAATAGCATCTGGTTATCAAATTTTTCTGCGTGATGATAAAGATATTTATGTTTCTACTAATGTTGTCACAAGAAGGGGTGCAGTTGTTACAGGACCCTTAGGACCACTGGAATACGAAGCTCAAAAAGAGTGTAAGGAAAAAGCCTTGCTCGAAGCAAGTCAAGAATATGATACGTTGGTGGATCCTCAAGATGAAATTGAGACACAAGAGCAAACCAAGGAGGACCACAATGATGCACAGGATCATCATTATGACTCTGATGCAGAGACGGTTGATCCAAGAGAAGATAAAGAAATAAGTAAAGAAGATGAAGTTGTTGTAGTAGAAAAGAAGAAAAGCAATAAGCAACAACAAAAGAAAGCAACGAAAGAGCCTGACCCCCCCCCCCCCCAAAGGTAAAAGACAAGAGTAACTCAAGTGAGAAAAAGCTTCCTTATCCAGATCGAAAAAAGAAAGCACCATATGAGGTAATTTATAACTCTTTTACAAAGGCACTCAGTGAACTCCGTCTGGAAATTCCATGTGCGGATGCAATCAAAGTTCCTACTTATGGTAAATTCCTTCGTGATATTCTTAGTAGAAAGAAAGAAATAACTGAAACAACTGCCATGGTAACTAGCTATCCTGCTAATGGGAAGTTGTCTAGGATGACGAAAAGGAGGTAGAGGCAACTCGACATACTTCTCTCCTAGCTTGGGAGGCTTCAGATCGCCGGGGTACGATGTTGGTCGAGTATAGGGTTTGGGCTTCATGGTGGACAGGAAGAAAAAGGGAAGGGAAGGGTGCATGGGGGTCTTGATCTAGTCTAGGTGTCATGGTAGCTGACATAAAAGGGCAGCCCGTGGTGGATGCTTAGCACAGGGAGGGGAGAGACTCGGATAGGGTTTAGCTTTGCCCAAAAGGTGAGGAGGGGTTTTGGTTGGTTCTTTTTCTCTCCCTTCTCTTACTTGGCATCGAGAGAGGAAGGATGGGGACCAGGGGCGATGGCATGTTTGAGCTATGCTTCACTTTCTTGGTGACCAATAATGGCAGGGGGAGCGAAGCCACTTGATGGCCTAGTGTACCATGGACAAGTGATGATGTGTGTGTGTGGGTGTGGCCACAGATAGATAGGTGTAGATTAGGGTTTAGGTTTGATAGAGGTGTTTGATAAATAGGTTTCCTTTTATTTCATCTTATTAAAACTTGTTTGAATTCAGAAACCCATGCAATTATTCAAGTATGAACTCCAAAAGAAAACAAACGGAGAAGGTGGGTGGTTGCTTGCATGGGGCATTCATTCATCTAGTTGTAAAAAGAACTTGATCTTTTAATGGGCTTATGATTTATGCAAGCTCACTTATTGAATTAAACCAACAAAAATATTTAGTGGAACCTCCTCCAGATTCAAATGGTTTACTTAAATAATGGCCATGTTTGAGTGGAAGCAGCCAAGCTAGTTTGTGTGTGTACCACTAGTGTCTCATGCATTCACCATAATTCAAATAAGCCCATAATCCTAATACAAACCATATAAGAGGAGAAGATGGGTTATACTTCTACAAAGTATGCAAAGGTGGCCATGTAGGCTTCCATATTCCACCTTGTGAAAACAAGAGAAATTCATGTATGGAAGGATGCATAGAATAGAAGGATCTATTCCCAAATATATATGAGCAAGAATTTAAAAGCTAAAGAAAACATGCATTTGGCCATATTACTTAGGATGGTGGATAAAATGGATGGAGCCAAAGGAAGGTGGGAAAGAGGGTGGAATTATAATTGATATGCCCTAACGTGGGGTTAACATGTCAATGCCCATGGTTGATGGACTTGGGTTTGAGGAAGAGGGGAGTGTTGGAAACGTCGTTTAGCTAACAACGAAGCAAATTAGGGACATGAAGTTTACCCAGGTTCGGGCCCCTAGAGGGAAACCTTACTCCTGCTTGTCTGCTCTTGATTATTGATGGAATCGAGAGTTACTGGGTGCGTAGATGCAATCTAGCGGTGTATGAACTAGGGTTGTGATGATCCTTCTCGGTGCCCCTCCTGGCCTTTATATAGGGAGGCCAGGTCTCGGTACAGCAAGGCGAGTCGGTATAGATTAGGGTTTTTTCCTTTAAACTTTCTATCAATTCTTTGCCATGTCCTCCAAGGAGTAGCGTCTCCTTAGGCTTGGGCCACCCGAATATTCATGGCCTTCATTTACGATGTGGGCTTCTCTTGGGCCAGACCATATAGGCTAATATTGGGTACATGTAGGGCATACTCATGTCAGTAGCCCCCGAGTGTTCATGCAAATTGTAGATTCAGAGGAAAATTATGAAATCTTCGAGTGTGCATAAGTGCCTCTTGTATCATCTAAATTTTTTATTGGGTGTTATTACTTATGTCGTAGGGATAGTTGATATGGATGCCTGATTCATATGACGGATCAGGATTAGTTAACTGCCTTTGGGAAAAACAACGCTATCTACTCAAACTCGAGTCCCCATACTCGAATTCGGAAAATTGTTGGTGTAATTCGACTCATGCCGTGGAGGCCTTAGAGAGCTAAATTCCAGTGTTCTACGTGCGCACTCGACGCGTCCATCGAGGCTTTCTCATTGTGCCTGTAGGCATGACATGTTTCTGGTAGAGCGCATCAGGTGCGTTGCCAGGCCTTTGATTGTATATGCAGGTCTTATCTTCACGTTGTAAACACGGCATACGAATGTGTTATCACCGTGGAGGTGATTAGGGTGGCCAAGGAGATGTTGTATCTATACAAGGAAATTATAGTTTAAGAGACGAGGTCACCAAAAGCTTTGATTGCTTGTGATGCTATGATGATTGTGTCGTCAACGCACTTCTCCTAAGGATTTTCTATTCATAGGGTGCACGACCAATGATCCCTATGTGGCGTGGTGGTGTCACGACAGATGCCATGGATAGGCTGAAGATGGGGCCAACATGCACTAGTGGTATCCAGGGAGGGATAGTGTGGTGAATCCACACACAAAGGTTTGTATTCTCAAGATCTACCAAGGTTACAGATGCTCCTTGAGCTGTATTGAGGAGAGGAGGAAGATGAAGTTATCCTCTGCTCCCCTCTCTCCAGGGTTCTTCCCTATAGTAAATATTTCTAACCCCCTCCTTGGAGGTCCTGGATCATCTTATAAAGAGGTGTCCATGTTACTTTTAGCTCTTACGTGGAGAGCATATTCTTGGAATATGCTCCTCCCAAAATAGCAATGCAGTGCTGCACTTTTCCTTCGCGTAAGCCTCCCAGAGTTGGTGGCGTAAGCCTCTCTTCGACCATGTCGTAAGCCTCTGTGACACCATGTGACCCAACCGCCAACGATCAGGCAACGTCACCTTTGTCAGCCCGTACCTCTGGTCCTTGTCTCTCTCTCTTCTATGCTTCCTATGGTGGCTTAGAAAGAGAAAAGCGCCGACCAAGGGGAGATTCCTTCCATCTTCTGTAAGCCAAGTAATAACCCGACTGCTGCCTGGTTAACTCGGCCTTGGTGGTACCTGCAAACAAGTAATACGATGGTGCCGACATACGCTATATGTCGGCTGAGATAATGTTAGGTGAATGCACCCATGGCTAAGTCAGCCGTAACTCGGCTGGCCTTCAAGTACCTCGGCCAACACTTGCTTTGACCTTGTTATACCTTGGCTGGCACCATCTTTATACCCGACTCGACCTCCCTGGGTCATCCCCCCAACATTAGTCCCCGAAGCTAGTGCGGTCTTAACAACTTCAGCTAGTAAGGCCACATCAGGTTCAACGCACTTGTATCTTTGCTCTTCACGCCAAGGTATTTCTATGTCGGCATGCTTTGAATTTAACTCGTCTACTTATTTCGTTGACTTGATATTTAATTGGACCTCCCTTGGCTCTTCCGAGGTATCTCTCGTTGGCCGGGTTTTAATTTCGCATCTGGGTTATCCAACTTAGATGCCTTCCTTCTCATGTACACCTCCTTGCATCCTACGTGGCAGGTAATCATTACCTTTACCTCATTTCAAGGGCCTGTGTTTTAGTTATTTCACGAGCCATCAGGGATTACTGCACACACATCACATCGTGGGGTTCCTCTTCGATAACCGTAGAGTCACGTCACGTCGCTTGATCTGCTATGTCGTGTGGCCCTCTGTGTGGCATGCTGCTGATAGGATCCTTCGGGTAATACACGTCTGCATCGCACGGTTTGGCGCAAACTACGATCCCACTACCCATGACTTGGGTGCGGTTAAATAGGGGAGCGGGGAGGTCCTTAGCCACTTTATGTCATTCACCTATCCTTCTTCATCTTCCTATCCACGCTGTTGCTATCGCCGCTCAGTGCTTAGCGACAGCGTCGCCACTGCCCCTCTCTACTTCTCGCTTGCTCCACCGTTGCAGTGCTGCTTGCCGCTGCTACGAGGCCACGTCAGTCAAGGCCTCTGTCCCTAGAACTGTACTCTTTATTCAAGGAGGAAGATATGGAGATGCCGCAAGATGTCGTCACCATCGAGGAGCATGAAGAGCGCGGCACCGCCCATGAGCACGGGTCCTAGGCCGGCTCCTGGGTGTCGTAGGATGATATTGACTGGCTCATCCGCACGTGCTGTGTCCCCTCTGGAGTTAGATGTCACATCCCCAGCGACGATCTCGTGCCCGCCCCCGAGGTCAGTGAATACGTAGTTTTTCGTTCTCATTTTTCTCGTGGCTTCGGCCTTCCCACCAGTGTCTTTTCCATGATGTCCTCACCACCTTTGAACTCCAACCTCATCATCTTCCCGCAAACGCCATCGCCTCCCTTTTGGCTTTTTCTTTCGGCATTGAGGGGTATATCGGCATGTGACGCATGATACATATTTGATTTAAGTTCTTCGGATTCTGGGCTAATGTTATTCTGAATAACAAACTTCGTCCCGGTGACAAGTCTCTTACCCAATGCGGGGCAGCATCCATTTCTCCTCACCGAGGTTCTACTTTACCCCGGTTTACGGGTTTGTTGTCCTATAAGGGATGGACCAAGACGTTCTTTCATGTAAAGAACGATACCCCGAAGGATAAGATTCGGTTGTCTCCCTTTTCTATCGGTGTCTCTGACAAGAAGCGATGGGACCGGATTCCCAAGAAGTGCAACACCTTAGTTAATCTGGTACAAGCGCACTCTTGAGCTAACCACAGGTGGGGCTGACCGGTGAAGATTTGATGGCCACCTTTATTCGCAGCTGGGTTTGCCCGCTACAACAAAGGAGTCACCAGATATGCCACATGAGCAATCCCCGTGATCCTAACCGGGTGTCCTCGGTCGAGCTCACCCACGCTCCGATCTTCCGCTGAGTCAAATTCTTCTCTAAGACCACCATGACAAGGGAATGGGAGTGGGGGATGGAGCCTTTCAGCCGAAGTAACCTTCCTCCCAACGTAAGCTCTTCATGTTTCTTCTTCCGAGTTAAGCTTTATGTCGGCTTGTATCATCTATTTGACGCCTTTGCATTACTCTTTTCAGAAATTCCTTTAGCAGACGATCGAGGACACCCAGACTCTGGCCCTCACTTGGGGCAAGGATCAGGATGGCTCAGATCTAGAGGAGCCGGACTCCGAGGAGTTCATGCCTGTTCCGAACTCTAGCCCTAGCCGACCCTCCGGTAAGACTTCTATCTTAAGGGATTGGCTGGATGATGACAAAGATGATGATGATTGTGAGATCTTGGAGGTATTTAGTCATGTGCCTATCTCTTACACCTTTCCGGCTGATCCCCCTCTAGCTAACCTAGCTATTCAGGTGCACGACATGCCTCCTGCGGCAGTGGGCGATCCGGGCCCGGCGAAGAAACGAACTACAACCTCGACTCCTTCCGAACCACCCAGGGCTAGGAAAAGATACAAGAGGTCCGCCAATAAGGTCAGGGTAAACCCCCTATTAAGACCACCCTCCAGAGAGCTCCAAAGCCCAAGGATCCACCTGCCGTGTCCGAGTAATTCCTTATTTCCTTTCTTGTTCTTTGAGTAGCATAGCTCTTTTTATATGTATTTCTTCTTTCTCTCATTCTGGTCTAACTTGATACTTCTTTCTGTTTGACTCGGTAGGGCCCCCAAGGACATCTCCTAGAGCTGTCCCATCATAGCCTCTCCTTTTCACGGGAATCCACCTTCTCCTCTTCGTGACGATGCTCCCGTTCTGAGCCTCGTATGGGATAATTCTCCCGATGCATCGAAAGTCAGTCCACCTCGTTAGGAGGAGGGACACATCGGCACGGATGGAGGAGGCGCCCCGGAGGACGTGATTATGTCGGATCAGCAAAGTGCTCCTGCTGCTGCGCAGCAACAATAAGATGATGGTGCCAGCAACATCGGCGCCGAGAAAGTTTCTACCAAGGTGCCGGAAACCCCAGCACCTACTTAAACTCAAGCTCCTCCTCAACCTCAGCAGACCCCTTCTTCAAGTTCTCTTCAACAAGAACCTCCAACCTCGTCCGAGTCTCCCTAGACTCGACAATAAAACCAAGCTCGGTGGCCTACAAATCAAATCTCCCGCGGCATCCTCAGTGGCTGAAGCTCAACCTTCAGCTTCACAGCAGCAAAGCAAGCCAGCAGCCGAGGCCAAGAAAGCCGCCGAGGTGACCAAGGCTAAGAAAGCTACCAAGGTGGACAAGGTGACACCCAAAGGATTAGTGGTTGCGTCTGAGTAGCGCACCATTGCATCTATGATGCAACAGGGCAACGTTGCTTCTGGCTCTGCTTCGGACAAGCAAATCATGCCGCATACCAGTCCGGCTGCTACCAAAGCCGCACGCCAAGATGCTCATGAGAAAGGGTTAGTCCTTACTCGGACTCTCAGTGGTGGGAGCCTCGACTCGCTTACTGAATATGCCGAGAACTAGAATAATGTTGAATACGTTAAAGTCATCTCCGGTAACCCGGTGAAGTTTGGTCCTGCGGTGATTGGTGCGCAAATGAACACTACTAGCAAAGCCATTGCTTATGCCGACAAACTGATGGAGGTAAATCCTTTATCCATCCCTTTTTACATATGTGCAAGAACTTGTATATATATCCTCCAGTCCCCGAGCCTCCGGGGGAGTAACCTGTTACTTGGCCGGATGCTCTTAATAAACTTGTGAAATTTTCCCGTATCTTGTTCCCAATTACGAAAGTATTTTAACTCCGTTCAATTCTTGAGTAGTTTCAAATATCCAACCATCTAGAGCCGGGTTAAGTTCCACTTGACTCAGATCTGAATAACTTCAAATATCCAATCACCTAGAGCCGGGTTAAGTTCCACTTGACTCGGATCTGAATAACTTCAAATATCCAATCACCTAGAGCCGGGTTAAGTTCCACTTTACTCGGATCTGAATTTCGAATATCCAATCACCTAGAGCCGGGTTAAGTTCCACTTGACTTGGATCTGAATAACAATCACCTAGAGCCGGGTTAAGTTCCACCCAGCCTGGATCTACTTTACTTCAAATATCCAATCACTAGAGTCGGGTTAAGTTCCACTTGACTCGGATCTGACTAGATTTTACTGCCCTTATTATTTATGAACTAACATTTTTCTTCCCAGATCACCACCAACCGTCGCACCGCCGAGTTCTAGCGGCTCCTTGACTCCCACAAAGAGCTTTCTGTGAAACACAAGTCACTACTGCCAAAGCTAAAGTAGAAAGGAATTTTTTTCACTCTGTTGCCTCTAGTTTAGTTCTTTTTGTTCTTGCTTGCCGAGCTAATGGGTGACTCTGATCTTGCAAGACGATGTGGAGGTCCAGAATGAGGCATTGAAGAAGCGGGTGTCTGAGCTGAATGGTACTTTGCTTTTGCTTCTTCAAGAAAACTGAATTGGACAAGCTGGATCAGGAGTTCTCCGAGGCAAAAAGCTGGCTCACTAGGCAACTTGACAAGAGCAAAGGACTTCTTCAAGAAGCCGATGCCAAGGTCGAGTCGCTGAACACCATGCTTGAGGATTTCCGGAAGAAGCAAACAACTTGGTTGGCCCAACTGACGTAGATCCATGGCCTGATAGCTCGTATGTTTCTCTGTTCCAAGTTTGTTTCTTATTGCCGAGGTTTCTCTTCTTTTTGCACCTTCTAAGTTACTTTTTGTTTGTCCCTTCAGAGGATTTTCCTATGTACATAGCCAAGAAAAAAAGGCTAAAACGGGTCCCATCTCTAGAGAGATCATAATTGACGAGTCCTTGGTGGGTCTTGCAGCCAGTCTTAGACCCATGAAGGTCTTTGGGGTGGGGATCCTCGGTGCTTCCATCGACGCTTTTCATGCTCTCTGGCCAGATGAGACTAATCCTAAGGGAGTTGCCGAGTTGAACGAGAGACTCCGGGACAGCAGCATGCAAGTCAACTTGTGGCATGAATCTGCTACGTGCGCTGGAGCTGAGACGGCCTTATCTTTTGTGTTGTTCTGGTATGAAGGCATTGACTTGAATGTGCTTGGCCTCTTGCACACCGGATCCAGATGGACCAATGACCCATGTTGCATCACCCGCAACAAGCTCGTGCCTATGATTTTATTCAGTATGCTCATTTTCATCAATGGAACGAGGGGCTGAGTTTCCTCGAGGCCATTGACAATGAGTACATTAAAGAATGCGCAGATGAGGATCAGGAAGACCCGAACGATGCTGAGGAAACCGAGGATGTCAAGGCAAACCTAGTCGGTGATGCTGAAGTCGAGGCTCCCAATGCTGAAGACAGCTTGACTCCTGCTGCGGATGATCCGGCCATTGCGGCTCCTTGAACACATGAATCTTAAACATTATTAAATCCTCGGTATGCCGAGCGCAAGATGTAATATGCACTTAGGTTATTTTTCTACAACTTATGTTTTTATGTTGGGTCAATTTGGGCTAAGTCCCTGATGTCTACAAGTGCACAGATCGTTTGTATCCTAAGGGAGCCCAAAGGTAAGTGTTTATGGGTGAAGTCTCTGTCACACCCGAAGTTGTCACATGTCTTCTAGTGATTTGACTGCAAGTGTTGAAATAAAAATGGGGTTTTGATTAAACGAGATGTATTTAAATAGAACTAAAATGTAAACTTCAGAAATATAAAGCATAAAAGTAAAGAACGACATGGTTGTTAGTTGTTTCTTGTAGATGGCAAAAGAAGGTGTGGGGAGATTCAGTTCATGGTGATAGTGACTGTGCCAGGTGGATGAATGATAAATGTAACCATTATAATCTTATAAGTATATGTGTAGGAGAGCAACCCATAATTAGCCGAAACTCCTCTTGGTAGATTTCATCCCAACTTCAATAATCCTACTAGCCTATTATCTAAACCATGGTCATATACGAGACGATTAAGACCCGTCAGGTCGCTTAGCGATTAAGCTCCTTGGATCGGACTAATGCAATAAGCACAGTGGTTCCTCGTTATCCTCGAGTCTACTAGTTTTCCATTGATATCCCCGTGTCACCCGAGGGTCGCCGATCCGTTAGCAAACAAGATCTCATCTATGTAGAACAAAGCATCATGTTGTCTGGGCCCTTAATTGGAGAACAAGCATTAGGTTTCCCATAGATAGTCAAGCACACATAATATAGTAATTAGAATCAATCACAAACTAATGGAAAATATATGAAGGCACATCACATCTCACCAATCCCCTACATCTCCCACGCCCAAGGAAATTACTCACACATGAGAGAATAATGGGACATCAATATAATTAAATAAAGGGAAATCTTCTTGATATTACCGTGGACATCCGCAATAGGAATAGGAAATTATCCAACACAATTCAAGATGGGAAGAAACAATCTCAAACCCTAGTATTGCAAGGTGCTGATCCCTCTCTCTCAAGTACAAGTAGTGGCTATGGGGGTGTATTGGCTAGGAGGTTGAAGATCGTGGAGCAAGATGAAGAACGTCTCCCCTTTCTTCTCTAGATCTCCTTTTCCTCCCTTCTGGATGGTATGGCGGCTGCTGTGTTGTGTTTTCATCCTCCGTCCCTTCACGGAAGTTCTCCCTTTTTACAAGACAAAGGCGGCGGTAACTAAACGGCGGAAAAAATATTCCCACCGTATAGTTGCTCATTAAAGCTTCTGTATGCTCCCCTCGAGTGCCTCCAAAGAGAGACTTGCTTGTTTTCTCCAGAATATTGTGTTTCTCTAGTTAAAATCTTATGTTGACATTCAGAACCTGAAACACACATTCAAAACCAAGTTTTCTTTGCTACCGAAGTATTTGCGTTAGGTAAAGCTAAAAACCGATCAAATCTGGGAGAAAACCATCAATTAAAGCCATAAAAATGTGTCAAATCTCACAGCTATTAGTCCCTGGGTTTCATTTTCTTCTTCTCTCAATTTAGTGACTCGGCTCACGTATAGCTTTATTCGGTGTTTGACTTACGAGTTCGATATCAAAAAATTAATCTAACATTACTTGAAACTTTTAGGATTAGCTCAAAAATAATTCAGCATAATAAAAATAAAGTAAATACAAGGGTTAGTCCAAAAAGCAAACATTGGCTCAATTACGTTCCCTTTCTTAGTCGTTTTTCATGTGCCTAGGCATTTCAAACTTGTTCTCTTGCTTGCCATAAAGCCAATTCTTGTTGGACAGCAGCAAGTCGATGATTTAGCTTTTGGTGCCGACACATTACTAACTCGGCTAAGGGGTAAGAAATTTAAGCCAGCCGACATATAAAAGATAAATACAGAAAAAGAATATTACTACTAACGCAGTCCCTGAGTTTCTACTCGGGGTGCCACAATTTCATTGATACGCTCATTGCCAATGTATAGGCCGACATATGAGAGTTCGAGATACATACACTTTTAGCTAAGTGTAAAACAGACAAAGTAGTGCTACGTTCTATGGACTTTTTGATTCTTCTCCTGCCCTGTTCACCTTGTTCTTCTCCTGTGGTTGTGCATCAATGAGGTAATACACATCATTGTGTAGTGCCTTGCTTACAATGAATGGTCCTTCCCATGGGGAGATAGCTTATGCATGCCGGCAGTGCGCTGCACCAGCCGAAGTACTAGATATTCTTCCCGGAAGACTCGGGGGTTCACTTTCTGGCTATGATAGCGTCAGACATTTTGCTGATATATGGCGGATCTAGATAGTGCCAATTCTCTCGCTTCTTCCAACAGATCAACATCATTTTGCCGGGCTTCTTGCACTTCGGCTTCTGTGTATTGGGTAACCCTAGGCAAGTCATGCTCTATGTCGGCTGGTAATACAGCTTCAGCCCCATATACCAAAAAAATGGTGTATAGTATGTTGACCGATTCAGAGTTGTTCTTAAGCTCCATAGTACTGCTCGAAGTAGCCCCAAGTGCCTATTTGAGTCGTAGACTCGAGTGGAGACTTTGAACCTTTTCGACTGCTGTCGATGGCCTTATGTTGTTGAATGTTCTTCTAGCGCTCACTATGGGAGTAGCCCCCGAGTCCATAATCAAATCATTGATTTGAAGAAGGAATCGAGGCGTACTACGCTTGTGCCTGCATTTGATGGGGTAACACTGGGCCCGGAAAATCTTTGGGTGCATGACCAGCGCTCCTTTTAGGAGTAGCCCCCGAGTATTTTATCGAGTCGTAGACTCAAGCAAAAACTTAGTGAGTCAAAGAAAAGTTACTGTTGCTCACTTCCATCTTGTGTTGATAGTGTGAATACCGATGATGTCAGTGCTGACGACTTAGTGAGCTCAACCTCCGGTGTGAGAGGTGCTGAATGGACTAGACGGGTGTGGGCCCTGAAGTCTGACTGGCATTTGACAAGCCATGCGTAAATTGGGGTATTTTAACTACATCTCCTCAATTTGCACGCTGAGTGGGGATCATGCGATGATGGTTCATTCTACGTACCGCCACATGTCTATGCAGATATGTGCTACGCGTTAGAGGGGGAGATTTTTGGTCATCAGATGGAATCTCTTTGGTGCTTAAGTAGCAGTTTGCGGTAGTAATTTTGGTAATTTGCCTCTTCTTGCTCCTTCCGCCGCTGCCATTGTCTCTCTGCCCCACACCATTGTTCTTTGCCTATTCTTTGCACTGGACATTCTTAAAGAATTTCCCAGTTACTTATTGCAATCTTTCTGTAAGATAAGGGTGGGGAAGAGGAAGGCTGCTAGTGTTGGGTCAAGCGCCACCGTCGCAGCCCCCAAGAAGAAGGGCACCAGAACTCGCATCACCAATGGATCCTGGCGGCTCTCCACATTGAGGGCTCACGAGCTGCATCCTCTTTGCCAAGCCGACATAATTTTGGCGAATGATGATGATTGCCCAGATCCAGCGGGTGCGGGATCTTGAGCTCATCCATGGCAAGGAGGTCTCTGGTGTAGACCTCATTCGAACCTAGCTGTGGCTACGTGTGCAACCACTATAGGTCAGGGGCTACTGATGTTCCTCTAGTCTAGCCTGGTAGATCCTACATGCATTTGTGCGGAATACATGTAATTCATGGAGCTTGAAAATAATACTAGGTCATTGACCAAGCTCACCGTGAAACTCTCCCTGCGGAGTCGAAGACCAAGCCATTCCACACCACCAATCCTGAGCCGGCAGTAATGTTTTGTCATATGTTTCCTTTCTCGTAGGACAATTTTAGTAGATACATGATGATGTTATCTTCTTTTGCTGCAGGAGTGGAAAGTTGGAAGTTTGATTCCATCCCTACCTGAGGGCGTAATCCCTCCCGAGGCTGGAGAGGAATATGAATCGGACTCGATTCTGCCTATTATAGAGGTATAGGGATCACCCGAATCCAGCGAGGAAGGGACTCACAAGCGAGGGCAGAGCGAAGATTCAGATGCCTCCACACCAGAGACGCCAAAGGATCTTGTCTCTGATACGGGTGTCGTGAGTCCATTTCCTGTGGTACCCATCCATGCCATGCCTCCTGACATGGGTACACCCTACAGGTACTCGAGCTTGGTATCTACGGTCTAAATATGTAAAGGCCCACGGTATCTCCAAGGCCCAAATGAAGGACTCGAGTAACCTACGGACTCTCGATTGCTTGAAGAACAAGAAGAAGCTAAAGATAGAAAGTTTGAAGGGGAAAACCCTAACTTGTAACCGACTCGACCTGCTACCCGAGACCTAGCCTACCTATATAAAGGCTAGGAGGGGGCGGCGATGAGGACACACGCAACCCTAGTTTCAACAACCCTCGCCAGATTACATCTGCGCACCATTGTAAACTTCGATTCCTTTGATAATTCCACAATCAGACAAGCAGGATTAGGTACCTTTATGAGGGTTGAACCTGGGTAAATCTGTGTCCCCTGTGTGCTTGTTTGCTAGCCGATAGATGTCTCCAGCGCTCCCTCCTTCTCAAAACCCAAGTCCATAACAATGGGCATTGATGAGTTAAACCCTCGTCAATTGGCGCCGTCTATGGGAATTGGGAGTGCTGATGTTACGGCTTCTTCGGCCCCATCAACCGCAATCTACAACTCCGCAACAGCGGAGATCCGCCAGCTCTTCGGCGCGTTCGACTTCACCGTCCACATGTCGGCCACTCGCCCAGCCTTCGAGTCCGTGGGTGACGGAATCAGCCTGGCGATAGGGAACTTCCTCTTCCAAGTCGGTCAGATGGGCACGCTTCGCATGCTTGATCAGCCGACGGCACCGTCGATTGCCCCAGCATCATGGTTCCCTCCATCGATTGGCACCCTCAGTGAGCTCAATGCCCCGACAACAGTCGAGAACACGGTCAGTGACAGCAGTCGTGAATCTGATCTGAGCGATTTGGCCACTAAAGATGGAACCTACGGTTCCAGATCTGAGAGTTGTGGGAGCAGCAGCTTCCCCAATCACTTCATGTGCATCATCATCAACGCAGGCGATACCTCTGCCAACCACGACAACGGTGGCAATCGCGGCAACGGAACCGACCCGCTTAACGGTGGCAACAGCGGCAACGGTGGCAATCGCACCCCCGTCGACAATGGAGGAGCAGTCGAACCTCCAACCATACTAAACGAACAAACCGGCGAACACGTCGTGATCAGGCTCAACGAGCAAGAATGGGCTCGCTGCCGCGAGGCCCTACGAGGCACTCCTCTACCCTTCGGATCCCCGCAAGAACTGCTGATGGGCTATCACTGGCTCCTGAAGGAAGAATTCAAGCGCCAAGTACAAACAATCGCGCAACTCGAGGCGCGCAAAAAGGCAGCAGACGAGTCGAGCCTTCATCGTGCCGGGCTCTCCTCCCATGGAGGATCCTCCTCAAATGGCAACGAGTACCTCGCCAAGAAGAGGCAATCTCGGATGGCCCATCTCACCGAGCAAGAACGCATAGAAGCTCCAGAGGTCCTCGACTTCAGCTCTATGATAGTCGACACATGGGGCAACGTGGTCCCCAAGATGCCGCAGGCTGCGGTGACAGCAGCCACCATGTACCTCCTTAACAACCAGCTGCCGACTGGAGATCCCCGAGCCACCATGCACCGATCTACGATCGTGGGTTTGGGGCTAATCGAGGCCGCCTCGACAAGGAGCCATTACCAGAACCAAAAAAGGGCAAAGCGCTACTCCTCGCCCTCATCTAGCGACGACAGTCACGACCTGTCTCGACGCCGCCGCTCACGGCGACACGACCGTGACTATGATGCGCGCGACGACCTCACGCAGCGCAAGATCGACAAATCAAGGGCACGACGTGCTCGATCGACTGACTCGGAAGAGGAAGATGTGGAGCTCTGTGGCGCCAGATGCTTCAGCAGATCCATTAGGCAGAAGCGAATGCCTAAGGGGTTTAAACTCCCATCGGAGAACCCGAAGTTTGACGGCCTACAGGACCCAAAGATCTTGCTTGAGGACCACATCTCCTCTGTCAGGCTCCACGGAGGCAGTCGAAGCATGGCCATGCAATACCTGCAGCTATAGCTGCAGGGCACCGCCCGAGCATGGCTCAACAACCTCCCACGCGGATCCATTCGCAGTTGGGATGAGTTGGTTTACAGCTTTGTGCGCAACTTTAAGGACACATACAAGCAGCCTACATCAATCGAAGAGCTGAGATGCTGCCAGCAAAGATCTGGCGAATCGCTGCGCTCCTACATCCAAAGGTGGTCCATCATCAAGAACTCCGCAGAGAACATCTCGGACGATCGCACGATTTACGCATTCAACGGTAGCGTCCACCGCTAAGAACTCAGGGAGGAGCTGGGCCGCTCAAAGCCCAAGACAATTGACCACCTGATGGAGATCGCGAATCGGTGGGCCGAGGGAGAAGATTTGGTGAAGAATCGCGTCCACTCCGACGAGGAGGCGGAACTCGAGCGCAGACACGATCGCCGAGGCAAGCGTCGCATGCGCATCTACGATGACCGTGACGACGTCAACATGGTCGCGGCTGGCTACGCCGACAGACGTGATGATAACCGCAACAGAGGATACCGTAGCGGCGGATACCGCGACTCCGGGAAAACCACGCAAGTATGGGAACGCCGCAATCGCGATGAGGCACCCGCGACCTCCATTGAGGACAAACTGTCCGGGCCATGTATGGTACACTTCTACATCGACAAGCATGATGGCAAGAAGAAGTCCAGCCACCTCCTCAAGGATTGCCACGAGTTCCTCAAGCTACATGAGGGATTGGTTCAGATGAACCGCAATGCAGTCAAAAGAGGCTACGGAGCCGCTCCAGGCGCCGTGGCACATGGCGCTCCGCCACCACCACCTGGGCCACGTCCGAATGCAGCTGCACCGGACTAGCACCACGGAGGCGAACCGTACCCGCGGGCCATGGGCACCATGATGATCCAAAAGGGACGCCCCTCCAAGCGGGTGCAGAAGGCCATCACTCGCCAAGTCAACTTGGCCACACACTCGCCACCACCTACCACTGAGTACCTCAGCGGAAGCGAGTCATGCATCACCTTTGACAAACGCGACCATCCGCCTCAAGTACCCCGTCCAGGCCATTGCCCCCTCGTACTCGAGGCACAAATCCGAGGTTTCGACATGACCCGCGTCTTCATGGATGGCGGGAGCGGCATTAACCTTATATTCACGAGTACCTTGCGAGCAATGAGGATCCCTCTAACTTGCCTGGAGGCCTCGGACACAACATTCCACGGCATCGTCCCAAGGAAAGGCGTATACCACCTGGGAAAAATCAACCTCGATGTCATCTTCGGCACGTCGAAGAACTTCCGGCGCAAGCGCATCGACTTTGAGGTCGTCGACTGGCCCTCACAGTACCACTGCATCCTCGGGCGCGTCGTGTTCGCTAGGTTCATGGCAGTACCACACTATGCCTACCTGCAGATGAAAATGCCAGGTCCCAATGGCGTCATCACAATCAACGAGAGCTTCGAGAGATCCGGCAGTTGTGACAGGGAATTCAACAGAATTTCCCAGTCCTTCGGCATGCAGGAAGAACTCGCAAGGCTGAAAGAGTCGAGAGACAACAGTCTGCCCCCCCTGAGCCGGCCAAGCTCGCCCGGTCTATCCTTCGACTCATCGGTGCACACAAAGAAAGTGCAGGTCCACCCATCGGATCCCGCCAAGACGGCCCTCATCGCCAACAACTTGAGTCCCGCATAGGAACTCGCGCTCGTCGAATTCCTCCGTCAGCACTATTTTCGCCTGGTGTCCTGCGGACATGCCAGGAGTTCCCAGGGAATTCGCCGAGCACGCACTCAACGTCAACCCCGACGCAAGGCCAGTCAAGCAAATAATTCGGCGATTGTCTGAGCCACGAGCGCAGGAAGTCGGAATGGAGATCAATAGACTCCTCGACGCCAAGTTCATACGCGAGATCAAGGAAAGCACTTGGCTCGGCAACATGGTGCTGGTACCAAAAAAGGACACGGATATCCTGCGGATGTGCATGTACTTCACCTCTCAGAATAAGCACTGCCCAAAGGATCACTTCCCATTGCCACGCATCGACCAGATCATCGACTCCACCGCGGGATGCGAGCGCCTCTGCTTCCTCGACGCCTACTCAGGCTATAATCAGATTCGAATGAAGGAGGAAGACCAAGAGAAAACAGCGTTTACAACGCCCTTTGGTGTGTTCTGCTACAACACAATGCCCTTCGGGCTAAAAACGCAGGAGCCACCTACCAGCGGTGCATGCAGGCTTGCCTCAAGGAACAAATGGGTCGCAACATTCAAGTCTATGTCGACGACATAGTAATCAAGACCAAGGAGGAAGCCTCCCTAATCGACGATTTGCGCGAAACCTTCGCCAATCTCGACCGCTACCGGATCAAGCTCAATCCGGACAAATGTGCCTTTGGCGTGCCATCTGAGCAACTACTCGGGTACCTCATCTCCGCGAGGGGAATCGAGGCAAACCCGAAGAAAATAAAAGCCATACTGGCCATGGAGAAGCCGAAAAACATAAGGGGCGTCCAGCAGCTGGCTGGGCGAATTGCGGCCCTCAGTCGATTCATCAGTCGGATGGGTGAAAAGGCGCTGCCCTTCTACCAACTCCTCCGCAAAGCCGAAAAATTTGAGTGGACCAATGAAGCGAAAGAAGCATTCGAAGACCTCAAGCGCCTGCTATCCACTTCGCCAGTACTGGTGACCCCACGAGAAAGGGAACCATTGTTGCTGTATATCTCTGCCACCAACCACGTGGTTAGCATAGTGCTTGTTGTCGAGCGAGCCGAGGAAAACAACGTCCACGGGGTACAACGCCCAGTATACTACCTCAGCGAGGTACTCATGCCAACAAAACAGCGGTACCCGCACTACCAGAAGCTGGCGTACGGTGTCTTCATTACCGCCCGGCGACTACGCCATTACTTCCAGGAACACCCAATCGTGGTGGTCAACGACGCCCCGTTGGGGCATATCCTCAACAACCCTGACGCCACGGGACGAGTCGCGCTTTGGGGAATAGAATTGTCTCCATGAGACATCACATACGAAAAGCGCGACGCAATCAAGTCGCAAGTTCTCCCTGACTTCCTCGTGCACTGGATGGAGAACCAGCTCCCAGACAAACTAGATATGTCCTACCTCTAGACAATGCACTTCGATGGGTCCAAGCGGAAGGACGGAGCAGGCGCAGGTGTCATACTGACATCACCTCAAGGGGACAAGCTGAAGTATATCCTGCGAATGCAGTTCACAGCCTCCAACAACGAGGCTGAATACGAGGCCCTGTTGCACGGGATGAGGATGGCAAAAGCCTGTGGCGCCAAGAGGCTCATCATATATGGTGACTCCAAGTTGGTCGTCAACCAAACAATGCATGAGTGCGACGCACTAAACGATAACATGATCGCGTACCGCTTCCTCTACGACACACTCGAAGGAGACTTCGACGGTTGCGAGCTGCGGCACGTAGGTCGTGAAAGCAACGAAGAGGCGGCCGCACTCGCCAACATGGGCTCTACCTGCGCCCCTATACCACCCAGGGTATTTCTCGAGCGCATCTACAAACGCTCCATCAAGCCAAATGCCGCAGAGAAGAAAACAAGCGTAGCAACAGACTCGGCGGCTACGCCGCCCAATGAGTCAATGGCACTCGACAACTTGGAGTTGGACACAGGACTCGAGGGACCAATGAGCATCATGATGATTGAGCAATCCTAGACGTAGTCGTACATCACGTACCTCCTTAGCAAAAGGCTACTAGACGATCCGACTGATGCACGACACATCGCGCGGTGATCCAAGGCATTCGCTGTTATCAACAGCGAATTGTACAGGTGCAGCATCATATGAGTACTCCAACGATGCGTCTCCACGGCCGATGGAAGAGCTGTTCTCCTCAACATCCATGAGGGGACCTGCGGGCACCACGCCGGCAGTCGCGCCCTCGTCGCCAAAGCTCTATGAGCTGGATTCTATTGGCCTACGGCCATGCGTGATGCCAAGGACATCGTCCAAAAATGCAACGCTTGCCAATGATTCATGGACAAGCCGCACGCACCGGGCGCAGAACTCCGGCAAATTCCATTGGCCCGGCCCTTCGCGCAATGGGGAATCGACATGGTTGGCAAACTCCGAAGGTCCTCACGAGGAGGCTACGTCTACCTCTTGGTCCTAGTCGACAAATTCACCAAGTGGATTGAGGCCATGCTAGTGACCAACCAATCAGGACACAGCGCAGTTAAGTTCTTCAAATCCATCGTCTACCGCTTCGGAGTACCGCACAACATCATCACCAACAAAGGGACGAACTTCACATCCAAGGAGTTCCAAGAATTCTGCGAGAATCTGGGGATCAACATCAGCTATGCCTCTGTCGCACATCCACAGACCAACGGTCAGGTGGAAAAAGCAAATGGGCTCGTCTGCGGCGGCATCAAGAAGTGACTCCTCCGGCCACTCGAACAAGTCGCGGGTTGCTGGCCAGATGAACTGCAATCCGTACTCTGGAGCCTACGCACAACTCCAAACAGTGCCACGGGCTACACGCCATTCTTTATGGTGCACGGAGCCGAGGCAGTGCTACCCGCAGAGGTACAGTACAAGGAGCCGCGCGTGGTTGCTTACAGCGAACAAGAATCATCCCTTGCACTCGAAGACTCCGTCGACCTTCTTGACAAGGCAAGAGAAATCGCCGCGGAACGATCAACGATCTACCAGCAGAACCTGCGCAACTACCACAGTAGGAGGCTACACCCTAGATCTTTCGTCGAAGGCGACCTGGTCCTACGACTGAAGCAGCAGGGGCATCTCAAACTCGAGTCCCCCTGGGAAGGACCATACGTGATTACAGAAGTAATCCCAGGTCGCTCCTATCACCTTCAAGATTTCGAGATAGGAGTCGCATACTCCAACCCGTGGAACGTCGCACAGCTGCAACGCTTCTACCCCTAGTCGCTTTTTTACTTTTTACATTGCAAATAAGGCTACTTAGCCACACATTGTACCTCGCACTATCCTTTGAATAAATAAAGCTAAGTGCCCCAAAACTCTGTTTTCTCTTTTATTTTTCAATTTATCCACTCGAGGGCTGCGCCACCCTATATACATCTGTTCTACGAACCAAAACGCGATATCCTGAGTAGCTGGCACATCAATCGAAACCCTTGACACAACATCAACCCAGCTGCAACGCACCTGACAGGTTGACAAGGGACTGAGATAAGAGCATGACCAGGCTAACGAAAAAGACTAGCATAGTGCAACGCACTTCATGGTAACACAGCTCTTTATACACATCCGACAATAAATTAACAGGTTGACAAGGGACTGAGAAGTCGACGATCTCTTCAACAGGTTGACAAGGGACTGAGAAGTCGACGATCTCTTCTTCTAGGCGATCCACAGCCTGGTAGTGTGGCACCATATTCCAGGCAGAACCTGCTGGTGGCGCAGGTGGCCTAGCCGCAATTGCCGCAACATCTACGTCAGGCCTGTGCAGTCGCACCAATGATAGAGCAGCATTGGCACCAGCCACCAACTGTTGCCTCACGCACTCGCGAACCGCGGTCAGGTCTTGAAATTTGGCAAGGAGGGCCAGCAGGCTTGATGGAATAACATCCAGCAGAAACATCGTCCGATAAATGTTCTTCAAACATGACTGCGACTTCTTCAGAAAGTGTAGCACTCGCGAAGCGCGATCCTGCAGGGTCGCCAGCGCAATCGCACGATCATGATCTACCCAGAAGTACCCACTCTCTTGAAGTTGCTCCTGGGTAAGATCATGCATACGAATGGCAATTCTATCCTTCTCATCCTGCGGATGACGCACGCTGACAACTACACGAAGCAGTAACAGCAACATAAGTACAACACACCATTGCGAGTTTCTACAAGGAAAAGATAAGAGCAAGCAAACTAACACTTGAATTGGTTGCCCAGCCGCGTCACCTCGCCAAGCAGATACTGCTCTCAGGCGGTGGCTTTCTCCGATTTCGACTTCCATACATCCTCGTTCCCGCGGAGCACGGGTAACTCACGCTCCAACTGCTTCACACGGTCACGCAGTCGCGAAATCAGCGACAGTTCATCTACCCTGGAGCGCGGCGGTGCCAAAGTATCATCAAGAGGCGGCGAGCCCTGAGTTTCCCTCAAAGGATCACTTGATGTACCCTACCACAAGTCAAGATAGAAACAAATAAGACGACCAAATCAACACAAAGACAAAAGATACAAATGCATTCAAGACTAGCAAAAGTATCAGCAGATACACTCGCCAGCGGGCATGTTCTTAACAAAGGACATAAACTAGCTAACTATTACAAAGCTACTAAGGAGCGATTGGCTTCTTCGACTTCGACGGCTTTGGGGGCTTCATCGAGTCTGTGGCAGTGTCAGATGCCACTGACTTTCCGCCAGCCCCTGATGCCACAACTTTCGCCACCTTCTTGGCACGTTGCAGCTCCACAGAATACTTCGCAACAGTGTTTATCAGCTAATGCCCATATTTGCCACAGGCAGTCGCGAAAGGAGGGAAGACTACCTGCTGGCCGTCCACGCTAACAGGCATCGCCTTCGACATCGCAGCAGGATCCATCTCGACTCCGTGGGCCTACACCACGGCAAGCGACATGGACGCGCCGGCCGCACGGAGTGAGTTCTTGAAGATGGAAGGCACACCCCCGGCGAGTGACTCCACCAGCTCGTCTATGTTCTCGACTAGATCCGCCTTGGGCATCAGCTCCTCTCGGAGGTGACTGAGAACGCCCTTGGCCTTGGAGACCGTATCCCGAACGGCGGCGCTGCGGTCTTTGACTGCCGATAGTGCACCCGCCAGAGCATCATCGCGACGAAGGGCCTGCAGGGCGAAGCTCAAATCGCCAGCATCTATACATAAATCCACACATGGACAAAGCATCAGTGCCAATGGCAAAAAATCGAGCAGAAAAGGATAACGATATCCAAAGCAAAGTACCTGAGAGGGCCTTGGCGATTGAGAAAAGTTGTTCTTCGAACAACTTCTCCCTGGCTGCGAACGAGGCACGCAGCTCCTCTTCGCGCCTTTGCGCCTCGTCAGGCACCGCGATTGCCTCATCACGACCCTTAACAGCCACGGCGAGGGCTTTCTCTATGGTGGCAGCATTGCGCTAGAGGAGTTATGCTCAGCTACAAACACAAAAGGGATTGACTATCAGTCGACCATATTAAAATGAGAAGAAGAAGAAGTGCAGGACACTCACTCTCAACCATGCGATGACGCGTCTCCAGCATCGCATGCTGGCGGCCCATCGCAAGCACTTGCTCCGCCAAGTGCGCGGCCTCCTTCACAAGGAGCTATCGCATAACAAAGGATCAGCAGCAGCCATCGATTGCATCATCAAAGAGAAGAAAAGCCTACACTTACGTGATCCTCCAATGACTCCGAAGTCGTTTGGTGCGTAGTCATCCGGGCAACAATTCGATGCTCCCCTGCATGAGGAGAACTGGAAGAGTTGTGCTCGGAGTGGGCCGCCAATGGAGGTGAAGGAGCACGCTCGACCCCTTTCTTGGCCTTTGAGGTCGTGACTCCTGATTCTTTCAAAAATTGGACATCGCCAGAAGATGACGACGTCTCTTGACTGCAAGACAAAATTAACATAAAGAAAGGGCAAACCCAGTGACGAGCCAACAAGGGCAAAAACAGAGAAGAACAAGTAAACTAGAAAACTTACCAGTCAAACTTGTGAAAGTCAAAAGTGGCATCCCCCGACTCCAACGAGGACTCCTTGGGCAATCGCATCTTCTTGCGAGAAGATGGTGCCACGGCGCTCACCGGAATAGCAGGTATCGGCGACTCCACACCAACACCTGTACCTTCCAGAGTCGAAGGAGACGACGCATCGGAATCCTTGCTACGCGAACGCTTGCGAGTATCCGGACTACCAGACTCGGGGGCTTCCTCCTCCACATCAGAGGGGACGGTCGACTCCGACTCGTCCTCTTCCAAGGCTTCGCAATGAATAATCCCCTCAGGAAGAGGGCGCATACAAGGTGACACCGCCCAATCCTGCATACAGACAACAAATTCAGCAAAAAGCAAGTAAACAACAAAGAAGCAATCGACAAATTTAGCTACTGCGTAGCACAACTATACCTCAGGAGGAGGGTTAGTAGCATCAAATGGAGGAACAATTGGCTCACTAGGGAGCACATCCTTGACGGTGTACTTGGTGACCAGTCGAACCCTCTTGTCCACCTCACTTGTGGACATGCCATCAGCAGACACGCGAGTGGCATCATCAACGCTAGCCCACTGAAACATGGGGTGGACTCTGGCCTGCAGGGGCTGGACGCGACGACACAGCCACGTGCAAATGAGAGCACAGCCTCCCTCCTCTTTTCCTATGCAACTCTCGAGGTCGCAGACGTGCCTGTACAGCACATATGTCTCTGCGGACTCGCCAGACATGACTACATTCTTCCAGGAGTGCATCCTCTTGCATGGCGTCGCGGGATCGAAGGGTGCGAGTCCGAAGTGCTCACCATTAGCCTTCTCATCGCGGATGTAGAACCATTTGTCCCTCCACCCTTGGACGGACGTCGTGAGCTTGATGTCGAAATAGGTGGCGGATGGGTCGACGTGGATTCTGCAGCCACCTACATCATAGACTAAAGAGCCAGATGTAGATTGGCGCTTCAACTTGAAGAGGCGCTTGAAGAGGCCGAAGTGCGGCTCGATTCCGAGCCAGCACTCGGAGAGGGTGATGAAGCAAGAGATATGGAGGATAGAGTTCGGGGACAGCAGATGGAGCTGAAGCCCGTAGAAACAAAGGAGGCCCCTAAAAAGGGGTGAAGGGGCAAGGAGAGACCGCGAATGATGAATGCTAAAAACATCACTTGAAAACCAGCGGGAGGAGAAGGAATTGTCTCACCGCCAGGGACATGCGCGTCGGTGATTGCGGCGGACAGTACTCCGTCTTGGCGAAGAAGACAGAGATCAGATGAATTGATGATGGAGGGGCGCCACGCACCATTCGTGACACGGGTTCCCGTGGCCTTCTTCTTCCCGTCGGCGGCAGTGCTGATGCCCGCAGCGGCGGAGCCGCCTTTCTTCTTCGCGGTAGCAGCGGTGGCCGCAGAATCGGCCGCAGGACCTCCCTTCTTCTTCCCCATTGCATGGCGGCGATGCGACCGAAGGAAGTAGCTTGGAAATGAGCGGTGTTGGTCCAGCGTCGTGGACGAGACGAACACAGAGAAATCAGAGGAATAGCGGCAATGGTGATGAAAGCAAAGGATGAATGAGAACAGATGAGAAATTACCGTCGTAGCGCCGCTACTTAACCCCTGGAAGATGCAATCCAACGGCTCAGAAAAACCCTACTGGACGCATGGCAAACATCGTGCTGGACACGTGGAGGAGTGGAAGCGCGAACCGTCCCTCCACTACTCCCATTACGCGTGGAAATCGAGGAGGCACAGTTAAAATAAAAGATTACGCACGCCCAGTCAAATCAAAGTCAGAGAGTGGGACCCACTGCTCGTCACGTCCCGTCAAACCCGCTCATGTGGGTAACTGAGGTCATGAAATCGTTAGCACTGAGGTCATCAAAGCTACGCAGCAGAAGACTTCGACTACTTTAGTCCTTGCTCGAGTCTTCGACTCCACCAAGCACTCGGGGGCTACTCCCATAGGGAGCGCTGGTCGCGCACCCTATGATTTTTCTTTTTCTTTTTTAGGAACATGGATAATCAAAGCAAACCCACCACTCGAAGCATGGCTCGACTATGGACAATCAAAGGAAAAACCCAACCACTCGAAATACGATTCGACTATGGACATGGGTTACTCCCATAGGGAGCGCCGGAAACAAATTCGACTGAAACAAGCAAGCAAAGACGGCAGCAGTTGCAAAAGTTCTTTAGTCCCTGCCCGAGTCTTCAACTCAACCAGGCACTCGGGGGCTACTCCCATAGGGAGCGCTGGTCGCGCACCCTATGATTATTTGTACAAAAAACTGTGTGTTGATAACATCCACACTCAAAGCTCATGGCGACACCGCCTCATAATTTTTCCCTACAAAGAGACTGCGTCTCCTGGGTCACCCGAATCGTCTCCGCGATGATAAAATTCGGATGCTGCGCTTACAGCGTGAAGGTAAGACCTGAATAAGGCCTAGCAACGCATTAGCTGCGCACTACCAGAAATATATTCATGCCTACAGGTACGATGAACATGCCTTGACGGACGCGTCGAGTGCTCACACCCATATAACTGGAATTCGACTCCTATAAGACCTCCGCGGCTTGAGTCGAATTACACCAGCACTTTTCCGGATTCGAGTCTAGGGACTCGAGTTCGAGTAGATTGCGTTGTTTCACCCTACGGTGGTTAACTGATACCGATACTTCGGTTATGTCAGGCACGCACATCAACAATCCATATGACACAAACAAAGCAGTCGAAATATACTCATTCATGCACTCGAAAGACTTCAAAAGTCCCTAGTCGAATCTGCGATTCCACTGGACACTCGGGGGCTACTGACATGGGTACACCCTAAAGGTAGTCGAGCTTGGTATATACGGTCTAAATACGTAAAGGCCCACGGTGTCGCCAAGGCCCAAATGAAGGACTCGAGTAACCTACGGACTCTCGATTGCTTGAAGAACAAGAAGAAGCTAAAGATAGAAAGTTTGAAGGGGAAAACCCTAACTTGTAACCGACTCGACCTGCTACCCGAGACCTAGCCTACCTATAAAAAGGCTAGGAGGGGGTGGCGAGGAGGACACACGCAACCCTAGTTTCCACAACCCTCGCCAGATTACATCTGCGCACCATTGTAATCTTCGATTCCTTCGATAATTCCACGAGCAGACAAGCAGGATTAGGGACCTCTATGAGGCCTCAACCTGGGTAAATCTTTGTCCCATGTGTGCTTGTTTGCTAGCCGATAGATATCTCCAGTGCTCCCTCCTTCTCCAAAACCCAAGTCCATAACAATGGGCATTGATGAGTTAAACCCTCGTCACCTCGCAAGCCTCATAAGAAACAAAAGCGGAGGAAATTTTTGACCTTGACAGATTCAATGGGTAAGCCTCTTCACTTTTGCAATGTTTAGAGTAAATTTCTCGTTGTTCTTATTAGACAAATTTTATTTGTATTTGTTGAAGTGTCACGGTGTCATCATCGTCCCAAAGTGGCAAGGACATGGAAGATGAGGGAGTCGTGGACTCCAAGGGCAATGGCGTGGAGACGACCAAGCCCTCCCCAAAGACGGTGGCCATCTCCGGTGATAGTTCCACGAGCTCCTCCAAGTTGGGGGGCGCATGGTTCTTGCCCAGACGACTAGAAAAGAACCTTCGGAGTCTTCGGGTGATCATGTAAGTGTGTTTTTGTTTATTTGAGGGAGCTCTCGAGTCTTTTTTTGGGTCTGACCAGTAGTGCCACTCCAGCCCTTCCTGTAGGACATTGTTCGCCTAGGTCAACTACATGTGTAGCTGGATGCTGACTTCCGGTAGCTCCAAGGTATTTTTTTGTTCTCTCGCGTGATCCATCTGAATATGGGGCCGACTTCTTATTGATGCACCTTGTCTTGCACTAGAGGAGAACAATCAAGTTCTTCATCGGCTAAGCTCTCTTGAAAAGAGTCTCAACATGGCGGAGACCAAGAGGAAAGACGCAATCGAGGGCCTCGAGCGCTATAAGATGAAGCTGAAATAGCACAAGGAAGACTTGGTGGAGGCCACAGCGGAGAGAGAGAAGGGGTTCATGGACCAGCTCATGACAGTTGTCTAGGTCCTCTCTGGTAAGTTCTATAGTGCGAGTTGTTCTTATTGCTCTACCTCCTTTTGCTCCTTTCTGCTTGAGCATTAATTGCTATGTTTTATGCAGATGTAGTCGGTCTTGACTTGGACCATCAAGCGTTGGCTCGCGATGACCTCTTGGTTGTCGCCATATCTGCAATTGAAGATCACAACATCTCCGCCAAGGATGCACTCTAGAAGGCCAAGGTCATGCTCGGTCGTCTTCATGAGGAGATGTGTCCGAAGGCCAAGGCTGTTGAAGACATCAGCGGTCTTGCTGAGACCTTCACCAAGGGAGTTCCTGCCGAATACAAGAAGTTGCACAAAGGAGCGGGTGCCTCCCTCGGTTTGGCGATGGTGCAGGCTATGGCGCTGGGATGGACATCAGCAAGATCACCTCTAAGATGTCAGTGATAGCAGAAGGCAAAGAGG
The DNA here is from genome assembly GCA_910589775.1 of Avena eriantha. Classification (NCBI taxonomy): domain Eukaryota; kingdom Viridiplantae; phylum Streptophyta; class Magnoliopsida; order Poales; family Poaceae; genus Avena; species Avena eriantha. The sequence goes on along the minus strand of OU342746.1, from coordinate 100,957,998 downwards.
TAGCTTTTGCATCCATTGCATTGCGCTATAAGAAATATGGTCCACGGCTCATTCAGATGCTTGCGAAGTACTCCGCGAAGCAGAAATAACTAGCCATGGAAAAACCACAGCGTCGGGGCCGCCCCGAGTTCTGCGAAGCCTTTAGATGCCTGTGCATAGGTCGTGCTGCGACCTTGATAGTTCTTTTAGTGTATTTTAATGTTAGAATATTACAGTATCTTCAAATGCTTTTGTTGGCTTGACCCATCAAAACTTGTTTAAGTCATATGTATATATTGGTTGCTTGCCATTTCTCGTGTTGATTTGACTTGTTTCCTCTTTATCATGAGTGCTTATCCTTCGATTGTTTGCTTGACTAGGGTCCTGCGAGTGGCATAGAGGTCGTGACATCATTCTCTCCTCCTTTTGCTCCTCCGCGCTTGAGGGTGGATGAATTGTCTCAGCTCCCCCTCCCGCGCGACCGTGTGAAGGAGTTGGAGAAAAATATGTTGATCACTCGTGGCAATATTGATGTGTGGAAGTCGAAGGCAGAGAAAGCTACTGAGCGGGAAAAGTATCTGCTTGGCAAAGTCACACAGATCGGTGAACAACTATGATGTGAGCTTTGCTTGACTGATTTGTATTCTTCTTGGCTTGTTATGATGTCGACTGACATGTCCTTGTCTTGCATACGCAGCTGTGAATCTTATTCCGCAGGAAGAGAAAGAGCGTGTCAATATCGGACTGAATTTCCTTATGTAGGCGGAGCTGGAAGCTGGCGGGTTGTTCTAGACTGATCAGAATCGAGCGGCCGTGCTGGTGACACTGCATGATCGCATTGGGCAGGTGCTGCACTACTTGAAGAAGGCTCAATCCTCCTTTAAGCATATTTTCAGGGTGATGTTTCTCCTGGACGTAGTCCTTGCGAGCCTGTTGGTGTTGCTGCGTAAGTTCCATGATGTAGGTGTTTCACGTGAATGTATGCACCAGCAACTTGTCGTGGGTGCAAAGACTACTTTGGCTCTGGTGCATATGCGACATCCAGATGTGGATCTAACGGTTATCGCTGAAGGTCCGCCGCCAACTCCTTATGGTATGGCGTGGAGTATGCGGCCACACTATCAGGAGGTTGCCCAGGCTCCAGAGGATATTATCCAGCTGTTTGACGAGCGCACCATTGTCTTACTTCAGCAAGAATAGACTAGTTCTTAGCCTGCATAGGACATACAAGTGATGTAGAGCATGTATAGTTTCGAGTGGATGTTGTGGCCCTTGTAAATTATATAAAGTTGTTTAGTTTGTATATGTTCGGGTGTGATGATGATATTCCATTTTGTTAGCCAGACACCTATAAGTCATTGCACCTTGCCAACCCGTCAGTTGGGCTGCAACTGGGTTGGAGTTTTTCAAGGGTTAAAAAATAGGTAGGGTTAGCTACTCAGGTCATCGCGAAGGTGAGTTTATTTATGACGAGGTCGTCAGGGAGGCACAGCCCCCGAGTGCAAGATGCATAAGGTAAAAACATAACAAGACTCATATTTGAGGAACTTAGATTTATTTATTGGAGAATATAAGGAGGTACATTGTTTGGCTCAGTAGCCTTATTGAATGAAAAAATGTCTAAGGGTAGAAGAATCACCAGATGTGCGATGTTCCACAGGTTGGAGTATGTAACTCTAGTCTCTGCAGCCTTGAGGCGATAGGCATCACATGGGATCACTTCGATGACCGCGTAGGGTCCTTCCCATGGAGATTCGAGCTTAAGGTGCCTTTTCTGCTTCAGTCGCAGGACGAGGTCACCTTCGACGAAGGACCTTGGGCGTAGCCGTCGGTTGTGGTAGTTGTGTAGGCTCTGCTGGTACACCATTGACTGTTTGAGAGCGATTTCATGTGTCTCATCTAAAGAGGTCAATGGATTCTTCGAGGGTGACAATAGATTTAGCTTCCTTGTAAGCGACGAACCGTGGGGCCTTGCAGCTTACCTCAGCCGGTAGTACCGCCTCAACTCTGGGTACCATGAAGAAATGTGTGTAGCCCGTCGCATTGTTTGGGGTTGTGCGTAGGCTCCATAGAACAGAGGATAACTCGTCATCCCATGCTCCAACCACTCATTTGAGAGGCCGAGGGATGCACTTCTTGATGCCGTTGTAGACTAGGTCATTGGCCTTTTCAACTTGACTGTTGGTATGGGGGTGTGCTACGGAAGCGTAGCTGATGTTGGTGCCTAGGTTTTCACAGAAATCCTGGAACTCATTCGAGGTGAAGTTTATCCTGTTGTCGGTGATGATGTTGTGTGGCACCCCAAATCTGAAGACGATGGAATCGAAGAACTTCATGGTGGTGGCGACGATTTGTTTGGTGACGGGCGTAGCCTCAATCCACTTGGTGAACTTGTCGACTACGAAGAGGAGGAAGACGTACCCTCTGGGGTATGACTTTTGCAGCTTGCCGACCATGTCGAGTCCCCATTGTGCGATGGGCCAAGCCACGGGAATTGGCCTGAGCTCTGCGCCCAGTCTGCGTGGCTTATCCGCGAATCTCTGACCGACGTTGCACCTCTCGACGATGCTCTTGGCATCATGTATCGCAGTTGGCCAACAGAAACTAGCCCGTAGTGCCTTGGCGACGAGGGCATGACTGCCTACGTGATGTCCGCAGGTGCCTTCATGGTTTCGCGGAGGATGCCCTTACTATCACCATTCGTGATGCACCATTGAAGGAAACCCGTGATGCTTCGCTTGTACAACTTGTTGTTGATGATGGTGAAGGCCTTGGAACACCGAGCGATGCGGAGCGTGTCCGTCGGGTCGTCCGGCAACTTCTTGGTGAGAAGGTACATGATGTACGGTTGGATCCAGGATGGATCGATGAGCATGACCTCCATGGGGCCTTCGGGTGCAGGGTCTTGTTCTGCTTTAGTGGATGCTTCCGACTCTTTGGGTGGCGTATCCCCTGAGTCCATGGCTTCTTCTGGTGAGCTTTTGGTAGGCTTCAGCTTGATGGTCCGTTTATAGATTTGTTCCAAGAATACACCTAGTGGCACCGAGGCGCATGTGGAAACTATGTTGGCGAGAGTGTTAGCCTCCTCGTTGCTTTCATGGCTGACATGCCATAGTTTGTAGCCTTCGAAGTCCCCTTCGAGTGTGTTGTAGAGATCGTGGTATGCGATCATGTTATCACTTATGGCGCCACACCTGTTCATGGTCTATTGTACCACGAGGTTAGAGTCGTCGTAGATGACGATTCGAGTTACACTACAGGATTTGGCCATTCGCATCCTGTGGAGGAGAGCCTCGTACTTCGCTTCATTATTAGATGCATGAAACTTCATTCGCAGTACATACCGCATCTTGTCATCCTATGGAGATATTAGGATGATGCCAGCCCCAGCTCCCTCTCGATGCTTGGATCCGTCAAAATGCATTGGCCATAGGCTTGACATGTCTGGTGTGTTTGGGAGCTATAGCTCCATCCAGTGGATGAGGAACTCCGGCAGAACTTGCGACTTGATCGCCATTTGATGCTCATAGGTGATGTCTCGTGGAGACAATTCAATGCCCCAAAGGGCGATCCGTCCGCTTGCATCGAGGTTGTTGATGATGTGGTTTAGCAGGGTGTCGTTCACCACTATTATCAGGTGCTCCTAGAAGTAGTGGCGCAGTCGCCGTGCGGTCATGAAGACACATAGGCCAGCTTCTGGTAATGCGTGTACTGCTGCTTGGTGGGTGTGAGCACCTCGCTTAGGTAGTACACTGGACATTGCACCCCATGGACTTTATTAGCCTTCTTCAACTAGATCTACCACAAGGGTGGTACTGACCACTTGGTGAGTGGCGGCTATGTATAGCAGCATTGGCACTTTTTCCTTGGGGGTCACCAGGACGGTCGGGGTGGAGAGCAGGCGCTTGAGATCTTCGAATGCTTCTTGCACTTCATTCGTCCACTCAAACTGGTTTGTCTTGTGGAGGAGTTGGTAGAACGGAAGTGCCTTCTCGCCCATTCGACTGATGAATCGGTTGAGCGCCGCTATTCACCTAGCTAGATGCTTGATACCTTCGATCCGGATTCATGGATGTAGTATAATAGCTTTTTCCCTAGAAGACCTTGGTTTAATCAAACCTCGGAAAGCAATGCTAAAAGGAAATAAAATGGACACATCTACATTTGTTTGTTTTACCTTAGTTTACCGGACCCTTCTAGTTTTCTTTATAATGGGTTGAATCAATGGATGGAGATAGGCCAGGGTTGAAGATCCACATGCAGCTGCCACATCTATGGGATTGTTCGTTTGCAGCCCGAAAGTTCCTGGGCGAGCGCATGGCGATACCCATGTTCCCTGTAATTGCCGCGTTTCGTAAAGTTGGGCTGCCAACTACTAAGAGGGGCCATTTCGAGGCAAACTCATATCACTCCTGCCAAATAGAAACATTCCGTTAAACTGCCTTGTGAAGTAGACGGTCGGGACCCACATGTCGGTCATTTGTCCGTGATGCGAGCGCCAACGCGGCAACCTCTTAGGCAAATCGAGGAACTAAGTGGATTGGATGCGTGAACCAATTTCACAAATCCATTCCCTCCTTTCCTATAGCACCAGCGGCATCGAAATCCACCCTCCAGACAGGACGATCCCTTTGGACATTTGACTTTCGGCGCCAAGTTGCTACACCCAGTTGCTAATCCCGAGCTCCAATGGCGCATGTCGTAGCCATCGTTGCGAGGCTCTAGCCCGCCTCCGCCGCCGACGAGCCGAGCACCTTGGAGGATGGCAGATCCTAATAACAAGGAAGAAGAAGTTCTAGCTACATGCGTGTGAGCTACCCTTCTCTTTTCTATTCGCACTAATTATAACTGCTAGCTCGCTACTAAACCTATCATTGTTTGTTAGCCCAACGCTGACAAACATATTTTGTCCATACTTTTCTGTCAAGTGGGATCTCCACAGACCACCCTTACCTGGTTACGGTAGTCCTCTTCAGGTACGATTCTAAATCAGCAAGGGTGAAGGGCAAGTGATGGCCGAAGCAGACTTCAAAGTTCAGCTTCATGGATGAACGTGGCATCATGGTTCCTCTGATGTGTGATAGTCAACTAATTGGGTTGATGAAAAGGTATGCTTCGGCTTGCATGTTTGAGCTGAATTGTGATGTACTAGATGTGGAAGCTGCTGCAACTGGAATCGCCCTTCTATTCTTGGATAGGGTGGTCGCTCGAACCCAATTAGCTCATGGTAAGCAAAAGTCTCTTGGGGTTCGCATGTTTGTGCTGAATTGTAATTTTTGTTTTATTTACTCTATAGATATTTGGCAGTTATGCAACAGTCCTATTTCTTTGACAAGAAGTGCTGCAAGGTTAGAAACATGACTGCCGGGTCAGTCATTTTGCTACCCGAAGAAGGTAAAACTGAATGGAAAGATGATGCTGGACATGATTCTGGTGCTAATTTTCCCGGCGATGCAGAGTACGTGAAGCTAAGAAAATTGGCACCGAGGAAGAGGAAGAAGGCAGGAAATGAAGAAGCCAGTGGACGTGAAGGCTTGGTACCCAGGCTGTGGAAGAAGGCTGCTGGGTGGCACAATGTAATGGAAAGGATGTTCCATGATGGATTTGGATAAGTTCCAAAAGTTGAGACATTGTGACGGATACTACAACAAAACACTAAGTATATGACTGCTATAGTAGCAGCATAGGAGGGCATTTGTGTTAAGTAGTGTGTTATCAAACTAGGTGTGGTTCAAAGTGGGCTAATACTATCAAGATATATTGTATGACAATAACATCAACATATTTTAACCCGAACGAACTAAAGGTCTCACCAAAGGACCAAATTTATACAATGCCTCTCATTTGAGAATGAGTGATGCGTAGAGACGCAAAGACATGCAAATACACACGGACCTGAAACTGTCAGATCCGGATATTATGTTAACCACTAGAAAATGCGTATATTCAACACCTAGGTGTTGTATATACAAGTTTACAAACTAGATTACTGAGTCTAGTGCAAGTGGGAGACTGAAGGGAATATGCCCGAGAGGCAATAATAAAGTGGTTATTATCTTATTCCATGTTTATGATAAATGTTTATTTTACATGCTATATTTGTATTGATTGGAAACGTTAATACATGTGTGTTTAATAAACAAAATACAAAGTTCCTAGTAATGCCTCTCATATAAACTAGCTCGTTGATTAACAAGATGATCAAGGTTTCCTGATCATGGACATTGGATGTTGTTGATAACGAGGTCACATCATTGGTGGAATGATGTGATGAACATTCATCCGAAGTATAGCATTACAATCAGAGTTATTTTGTTTATATTGTTATAACATCATACGAAGTAATCTTAGTCCTTAGACCATGAGATCATGTTAATTGCTAACACCGGAAGAGTATCTTGATAATATCAAACGTCACACCGTAATAGGGTGACTATAAAGGTGGGCTCAGTGCTACGAAGGTGTTATGTTGAGGCTCATGGATCAAGAGTGGGATTTGTCCATCCCGATGACAGATAGATATACTCTGGGCCCTCTCGGTGATATCACATAGAAATAGCTTGCAAGCAGGTGATGTGATCACTAGAATGTTATATCACGGGAACGAGAAAAGAGTGCATGTCGACAAAGAGATCAAACTAGGTATGGAGATACCGATGATCAAATCTCGGACATGTAATATATCGCGAGACAAAGGGATTTAGTCATCGTTGAACGTGTAGGAGTCAGTATGGATCTCTAGGTCCCGCTTATGATTATTGATCTGAGAGGGGTCTCAATCATGTCTGCATTATTCGCGAACCATAGGGTGACACACTTAAGGGATACCAACAACATTTGGAGCAAATATGTTTCAGATAAAGATTTAAGAAAGCGCTGGAATTATTTCAATAGACACCAAAACTGTTTTGGGTGAAATTGCTAAAATTGGTTCTGCATGTAATATTGAAATGTTGCAGGGGGTTTTATGTGAATGTTTGTTAATTAAAGTAATTAAAAAAATTCTGAATAAAAATAATAAAAGAGTTTTATTAAACAAGAGAGCATTAAATTTGGAGAAATTTAATGCATTTAAAGTCGAGAATTTAAAAGAGAATGTGAAGGGGCATTTTCATGTGGAGGGGTTACCACCACATGAATGGGAAGGTGAGGAGTCACCCTCCCATGGGGCACCGGCCATGGGGGAGGGGTACCCCCCTCCTCCTATGAAAGGCCCCCCTCACACGCCTTCTTCCATACACCTCCTCGTGAAGGATCTCTCTCCCCCTCTAGTTATTCCCCATGGTCTCGGATTAGCGAGATACATGTTCCCGGTGGCTTTATCTGGAAAGGAGTTGCTGCTTCTGCTACTTTGCTGGAGTGAGGGACGGAGGTTGTTGGTGTATCGGACGTGTGTGCGATCACGGATGCACCGCTGCTTTGCGGTGCTGGACTTGGTGGTCCTGGACTTGCTGGAGCTGGATCTGAAGGACGTGCTAGAGCCGGACCAGCTGGACTTCATCACGATCTTGAGACCGGCAAGTGTATGACTACATCATCCACGAGTTCCATCTCGTTAACAAAGCTTTGTTGTCTTCGAGGGTAAGTTCTCCATGGACGTATATCCACCTATTGCTTGTATCTAGTAGATAGATCTTGGCGTATAGTTCCCATCGTAGGAGATTTTTTGATTTCTATGTTGCGAACCCTTCACAGACATGCAATGACTCTGTCTGTGGTTCATGAAAAGAAAACACATGCAATGACACTGGTGGATCCATGCGTGGTTTGTGGGAAAAACAGACATGCAATGACTCTGGCTGTGGTTCATGAAAAGAAAAGACATACAATGACACTGTGTGTGGTTCATCAAAATAACACACATGCAATGACACTGGTGGATCCATGTGTGGTTTGTTGAAAGAACAGACATGCAATGACTCTAGCTGTGGTTAATGAAAAGAGCAGACATTCAATGACAATGGTGGATCCATGTGTGGTTTGTGAGAACAGACATGCAATGACTCTGGCTGTGGTTCATGAAAAGAACACACATCCAATGACACTTGTGGATCCTTATGTGGTTTGTGGAAAGAACAAACATGCAATGACTCTAGCTGTGGTTTGTGAAAAGAACAGACTTGCAATGACACTAGTGGATCCATGTCTGGTTTGTGAGAAGAACACACATGCATTGACTCTGGCTGTGGTTCATGAAAAGAAAACACATCCCATGACAGTGGAGTATCCTTATGTGGTTTGTGGAAAGAACAGACATGCAATGACTCTAGTTGTGGTTCATGAAAAGAACACACATGCAATCACACTGGTGGATCCATGTGTGGCTTGTGGAAAGAACAGACATGCTATGACACTGGTGTGGTTCATGAAATGAAAAGATATGCAATGACACTGGTGGATCCACGCGTGGTTTGTGAGAAGAACACACATGCAATGACACTGGGTGTGGTTCATGAAAAGAACACACATCCAATGACACTGGTGGATCCTTATGTGGTTTGTGAAAAGAACACACATGCAATGACTCTAGCTGTGGTTCATGAAAATAACACACATCCAATGACACTGGTGGATCCATATGTGGTTTGTGGAAAGAACAAACATGCAATGACTCTTGCTGTGGTTTGTGAAAAGAAGACACGTGCAATGACTCTAGCTGTGGTTCATGAAAAGAACACACATCCAATGACACTGGTGGATCCATATGTGGTTTGTGGAAAGAACAGGTATGCAATGACTCTAGCTGTGGTTTGTGAAAAGAACAGACATGCAATGACACTGGTGGATCCATGTGTGTCTTGTGAGAAGAACACACATGCAATGACACTGGGTGTGGTTCATGAAAATAACACACATCCAATGACACTGGTGTATCTTGATGAGGTTTGTGAGAAGAACAAACATGCAATGACTCTAGATGTGGTTCATGAAAAGAACAGACATGCAATTACACTGGTGTATCCATGTGTGGTTTGTGAGAAGAACAGACATGCAATGACTCTGGCTGTGGTTCATGAAAAGAACACACATCCAATGACACTAGTGGATCCATATGTGGTTTGTGGAAAGAACAAACATGCAATGACTCTAGATGTGATTCATGAAAAGAATACACATGCAATGATACTGATGGATCCATGTGTGGTTTGTGGGAAGAATAGACATGCAATGACTCTAGGTGTGGTTCATGAAAATAAAACACATGCAATGACACTTGTGGATCGATGTGTGGTTTGTGGGAAGAATAGACATGCAATGACTCTAGATGTGGTTCATGAAAAGAAAACACATGCAATGACACTGGTGTGGTTCATGAAAAGAACACACATGCAATAACACTGGTGGATCCATGTGTGGTTTGTGGAAAGAACAGACATGCAATGACTCTAGCCATGGTTAATGAAAAGAGCAGACATGCAATGACACTGGTGGATCCATGTGTGGTTTGTGAGAAGAACAGACATGCAATGACTTTTGCTGTGGTTCATGAAAAGAACACACATCCAATGACACTGGTGGATCCTTATGTGGTTTGTGGAAAGAACACACATGCAATGACTCTAGCTGTGGTTCATGGAAAGAACACACATCCAATGACACTGGTGGATCCATGTGCAGTTTGTGGAAAGAACAGACATGCAATGACTCTAGCTCTGGTTTGTGAAAAGAACAGACATGCAATGACACTGCTGGATCCATGTGTGGTTTGTGAGAAGAACACACATACAATGACTCTGGCTATGGTTCATGAAAAGAAAACACATCCAATGACACTGGTGTATGCTTATGTGGTTTGTGATAAGAACAGACATGCAATGACTCTAGGTGTGGTTAATGAAAACAAAACACATCCAATGACACTGGTGGATCCATGTGTGGGTTTTGGGAAATAACAGACAAGCAATGACACTTGTGTGGTTCATGAAAAGAACACACATCCAATGACACTAGTGGATCCATATGTGGTTTGTGGAAATAACAGACATGCAATGACACTGGGTGGGGTTCATGAAAAGAACACACATCCAATTACACTGGTGGATCCTTATGTGGTTTGTGAAAAGAATAGACATGCAATGACTCCGGGTGTGGTTCATGAAAAGAACACACATCCAATGTCACTGGGTGTGGTTCATGAAAAGATCACACAGACAATGACACTTGGTGTGGTTAATGAAAAGAACATACTTGCAATGACACTAGTGGATCCATGTGTGGTTTGTGAGAATAACACACATGTAATGACTCTGGCCGTGGTTCATGAAAAGAACACACATCCAATGACACTGGTGGATCCTTATGTGGTTTGTGGAAAGAGCACACATGCAATGACTCTAGCTGTGGTTCATGAAAAGAACACACATCTAATGACACTGGTGGATCCATGTGTGCTTTGTGGAAAGAATAGACATGCAATGACTCTAGCTCTGGTTTGTGACAAGACCAGACATGCAATGGCAGTGGTGCATCCATGTGTGGTTTGTGAGAAGAACACACATGCAATGACTCTGGCTATGGTTCATGAAAAGAAAACACATCCAATGACACTAATGTATGCTTATGTGGTTTGTGATAAGAACAGACATGCAATGACTCTAGGTGTGGTTAATGAAAACAACACACATCCAATGACCCTGGTGGATCCATGTGTGGGTTTTGGGAAATAACAGACATGGAATGACACTTGTGTGGTTCATGAAAAGAACACACATCCAATGACACTAGTGGATCCATATGTGGTTTGTGGAAATAACAGACATGCAATGACACTGGGTGGGGTTCATGAAAAGAACACACATCCAATTACACTGGTGGATCCTTATGTGGTTTGTGAAAAGAATAGACATGCAATGACTCTGGGTGTGGTTCATGAAAAGAACACACATCCAATGTCACTAGGTGTGGTTCATGAAAAGATCACACAGGCAATGACACTTGGTGTGGTTAATGAAAAGAACAGACTTGCAATGACACTAGTGGAGCCATGTGTGGTTTGTGAGAAGAACACACATGTAATGACTCTGGCTATGGTTCATGAAAAGAACACACATCCAATGACACTGGTGGATCCTTATGTGGTTTGTGGAAAGAGCACACATGCAATAACTCTAGCTGTGGTTCATGAAAAGAACACACATCTAATGACACTGGTGGATCCATGTGTGCTTTGTGGAAAGAACAGACATGCAATGACTCTAGCTCTGGTTTGTGACAAGACCAGACATGCAATGGCAGTGGTGCATCCATGTGTGGTTTGTGAGAAGAACACACATGCAATGACTCTGGCTATGGTTCATGAAAAGAAAACACATCCAATGACACTAGTGTATGCTTATTAGGTTTGTGATAAGAACAGATATGCAATGACTCTAGGTGTGGTTAATGAAAACAACACACATCCAATGACACTGGTGGATCCATGTGTGGTTTTTGGGAAATAACAGACATGCAATGAGACTTGTGTGGTTCATGAAAAGAACACACATCCAATGACACTGGTGGATCCATATGTGGTTTGTGGAAATAACAGACATGCAATGACACTGGGTGGGGTTCATGAAAAGAACACACATCCAATGACACTGGGTGTGGTTCATGAAAATATCACACATGCAATGACACTAGGTGTGGTTAATGAAAAGAACAGACATGCAATGACACTAGTGGATCCATGTGTCGTTTGTGAGAAGAACACACAAGCAATGACACTAGGTGTGGTTCATGAAAAGAACACACATCCACTGACACTACTGGATCCATATGTGGTTTATGTGAAGAACAGACATGCAATGACTGTGGGTCTGGTTCATGAAAAGAACACACATCGAATGACACTGGTGTATCCTTATGTGGTTTGTGAGAAGAACACACATGCAATGACTCTAGCTGTGGTTCATGAAAAGAACAGACATGCAATGATACTGGTGGATCCATGTGTGGTTTGTAAGAAGAACAGACATGCAATGACTCTGGCTATGGTTCATGAAAAGAACACACATCCAACAACACTGATGGATCCATATGTGGTTTGTGAAAAGAACACACATGCAATGACACTGGTGGATCCATGTGTGGTTTGTGAAAAGAACAGACAAGCAATGACATTGGTGGATCCATGTGTGGTTTGTGAGAAGAACACACATGTAATGACACTAGGTGTGGTTCATGAAAAGAACACACATCCAATGACACTGGTGGATCCTTATGTGGCTTGTGAGAAGAACACACATGCAATGACTCTAGCTATGGTTCATGAAAAGAACACACATCCAATGACACTCGTGGATCCATATGTGGTTTGTGAAAAGAACAGACATACAATGACTCTAGCTGTGGTTAATGGAAAGAACAGGCATGCAATGACACTATTGGATCCATATGTGGTTTGTGAGAAGAACACACATGCAATGACACTGGGTGTGGTTCATGAAAAGAACACACATCCAATGACACTGGTGGATCCATATGTGGTTTGTGGAAAGAACAGACATGCAATGACTCTAGCTGTGGTTCATGAAAAGAACAGACATGCAATGACATTAGTGGATCCATGTGTGGTTCATGAGAAGAACACACATGCAATGACTCTGGCTGATGCATATGTGGTTTATGAGAAGAACACACATGCAATAAACTCTAGTGCATCTATCTTGGCATAATTTCATGGATGCCACGATATATTTCATTGTACAAGACACTCACTTTCGATTTTTATACTACTCAGTTTTGCCCTTGGTTTTTTGATACTACTCAGTTTTGCCCTTCCCCTCTCTCTCTCTCTCTCTCTCTCTTTCGTAGAAGCCCAAACTTGTGCTCACTCTGTCTGCTACACCCTGATTGGTTGTCACAGTTGTCACACGGATCGTGCACACCAACCGTTGATCCTGTGTGATCCAACGATGATCGTTGCACACGTCGTGCCCTTCACAGTATAGCGTGAGACAACACGGACGTCTCCCTTAGCGTGAGACGGCACGGACATCTCCCTCTACAAGAAGGAACACGATGTTGTCCATGGAAAAAGTCGTCGAGTGGTCTTGTCACGTTTAATCTAGTCTGCAAAGGCTACTACTGCTACTACAACACATGCATAGGGCAACGGGGTCATCGAGTGCACGGTTGTTGACGGGACGCTGCAATTTATTACCACTTGATTTTAATAAGACATATCCCATTTTTACGTAGCGCTCTCAATCTCACTTCCAACTGGGCCCTACCGCAAGTAACTTCCATGAGTCAAGGGCCCCCCTCGAGTAGATCTAACATTGCTAGAAATTGGTTTCGCACCACTTTCATGCAGTGGAATCAAGGTCTGCCACGAGCGTGTTTTCAATGCAGCACTAAAGTGGACATCGTGGCTGTTTAAAAAAAAGGAACCCAAAAAAAGGTGGAGATCATGGTAGCCCCCGCCCCTCGCACACCACACGTGTCCACTCTAGGACTACGAACGGTGCAGTGTTTATAAACCCGCTTGACCTTCTTCTTCCATGTGCTCGTGTCATTTTCCCCCAATCTGTCTAGTCCCAAAACCCCAATCTGCACCTACTGCGCGTGCCAAAGCTCCCTCGCTTGCACTACCTCCTTCCCTAGGTGCGCCATGAAGCGTACACGTGGAGACGAGCCGGAGGTGAAGCAACTTGAAAGCGCATCAGCAGATGGCTTGGTCGTTGCCAAGCAGGCGGAGGTGTCTTCTCTAGGCACGATTGCTGCTTGTCGCCGCGCCGTCGAGGATTTGAGCTCATCCGTCCATCTAGTAGCCGTCGCCGCCGAGCAGCAGGTGGCCGACAATGTCGTTGTGCCAGCGGCAGATCTGGATGGGGGGCAGGCGGCAGGCGGAGGCAATCCGGTGCTCTACATCAACGACCCCATCATCGTCCAAGAAATCTTCGACGCAATCACGGAGAATGACGAGTTCGAGGAGGAGGTCCCTGATGAGGAGTCCGAGGTACTACATTGCTAGCTTGTCTAGTCGCAGCCGCAGATTTCACTGTTCATACATAGGATTTTCTCAATCGTGTACATATTATTTTGCTCTTGAAGTAGGGTAGTATATATATGGTTTAATCGGTTGATTGATGCATCTGCCATCTAGTCACAAAATCCCAATCCATCTAGTCACAAAACCCCAATCTGCTCATCTACCATCTAGTTGAGTTTGCTAGTTGAGTGTTGATTTTGATACACAACATGCCTATAACCTTACAATTCTTTTCCTTACTGAGCCCAATGATTCAATTTTGCCCCAAAATAGTGCAAGGGCATCTGATGGTGTCGTTTTCTTAGGGATGGTTAGTGAACCTGAGCATATAAACAATATAGGTTGTGGTGTTGGTATTTTGGTTCTCCGACTCCATCTCTGGAAAAAATGAGGCCCTAATTTTTTTCTCATATGGAACATATATATAATCTTTGTATTGTTTCTCATATATGAATGTGTCGTATGATGCATATGTATATCCCTGAATATTGTTTTGTATGATTACATTTCAATTTCTTATTGTGGCCAATGATTCTAATTTGCCCCAAAGAGTGGCAGACACATTGGTGTCAGATTTTTTCAGGGGTGAGTTAGCAAAGCTGGGGCCATGTACAAGATCAATATAAGTTGTGCAATTGTTACTTGGTTTGCTTACGCCATCCCCGAAGAAACTTATGAGGTCGCAATCTTTATTCTACATTCATAGAACTATGATATTTGAATTATCTATTCCAGCATTCGTAGTGTATAAGAATTACATTTCAGTTTGTCACCAAGGCCGATGATTGAAATTTGCCCCCAAAGAGTTCAAGGAGAGACACGTATGATGGTGTCGTTTTAGGGATGGGTTGGTGAACCTGATGCAGCAATGCACACAAACAATATAGGTTGTGCTATTGGTACTTTGGTTCTCCAACTCCATCTCTGAAACAAATTATGAGGCCCTTGATTTATTCTCATATAGAACTACATATATGATCCTTGAATTGTTTCTGATCTTTGAATGATTCGTATGATGCATATGTTTATGAATGGTTTTGATCATAAGTATTTTTAACATGTACCTGAAGATTAATTGTTTGTTTTTATTTATAATTACAATATTTAGGCTTGTTTTTGTACCTGACTATGTATATCCCTGAATATTGTTTTATACGATTACATTTCAATTTCTTATCTTGGCCAATGATTCAAATTTTCCCCCAAAGAAAGGCAGACACATTGGTGTCAGATTTTTTCAGGGATCAGTTAGCGAACTTGGGGCGATGTACAAGGACATTATAGGTTGTGCAATAATTACATGGTTTGCCCACTCCATCCCTCAGGAAACTTATGAGGCCCCTAGATTTATTCTACATACACTCTAATGCAATTAATTTTCATTGTATTGAGATGAAATGATATATGAACTGATCAAACTATTGTTGAGATGCTTTCTCTTTGATATCCACGTATATATTGTCTTACATGTACATGTTTTTAATTCTTGAGTTGTAATACAATTCAATCATATGTATGAGTTCTAATTTAGTTCTTAAAAATCAACAGGAGGATGATGATGAAGTGGATGATAGCAAGGAATCTAGGGACAACAAGAGCCGCTACGTGCTGAGACAGTTACGGTGTGGGCTAATCCGTTTCTACCATAGGGGGAGACTGTTTTGCCCATTCTGTGGCAGAGCAATCAACGTGGACCTCGGCAGCAGGATCCAGCACACGGTGTGCGTTGCCAGAGGCGGAGGCAGAAGGCATAGGCCGATTACCTTGGCGCGGCACGCAGCCTTCAGCAAATTCCTCTGGGATTATGTCAGGACTGGCATGTATCCCATCGACTAGGCTATCCCTGCCTCCTGCTAATGCCCCTGCCCTGCTAGGCATCTCCGTGTCCCGGCCTCCTGCTGCCGCCCCTACTTTTACTTTGTTTTAGTTAATTATTACCTATGTGTGTGATATAAGAAAATATATCCGTGGTGTCTCTGGTGAACCTTCTATATTAATCTACCCCTTTATATGGAGTGCCTTAAAATTTCTAGTGTTCAATTATATTACTGATCATGCTTATGCACACTACAAAATATTGCTAGTGCTCGATTATATTATAATTGTCAAGGAATACATCAACAAGTTAAATTGGTCGAAATATTGTATTGAAGTAACTAAATGATCTCACATCGGCGGTTGACGTTGGCAGAAGCCGAAGGCATCAGCCGAAGACCTTGGAGCGGCACACAGTATTCAGCAAATTCCTTACAGGTTCAACAACTGGTTGCTGGCACCCAGCTCCGAATTCTCTTACAGGTCTAACATGGCAGAACTTGAGCTACCATAGAGACCTCGACAGAGGTGAAATAATTGGTCCGGGTGCAACCACCACGACGGTGAGCTCGGATTCTAGAGGAGGAAACCAGAACTGAGCATGGTCGATATAGTGACAGATCTCACCGGGAACCAATTATCATCCCCGCACTGTGCCATGGGTGCGTCCATGGTGAGGGCGAGCTCTGACTCGGGATGGGGAGGAGAGCGGGGCCGAGCAGGTTCGTCATATCCCAGCTCTACGCCATGGCCACAGCCATAGATTGCTTCTCCGGGGAAGAAGAAGACGTGTAATGGATGCAGGCACCAACGCTGCAAGCCTACAGGGAGGAGAGCGGGGCCGAGCAGGTTTGTCCACATCCCAGCTCCGCGCCATGGCTGCGACGCCCCATGATATCTCGGTAACGGCACCAGAAAAATGCTGGTGCGGTGTTGATGTAGAGCTCGTTGGGAACCCCAAGAGGAAGGTATGATGAGCACAATAGCAAGTTTCCCTCAGTTATGAAACCAAGGTTTAATCGAACCAGTAGGAGCAAGGAAACACCCCAAAGGTGTTGCTAGGTGAGCCTTGGCAGGGCGCACTACCGGTGCTAGTAGCAACGTGGAGACCTGCGCAACACAACCACAGAACTTTGTCCCCAACTTGCGATGAGGTTGTCAATCTCACCATGTTTTGCTGAAAACAAAGGATTAAACGTATCGAATGGAAAGAAGTAAAAGTTTGCAGAAAGTAAACACAAAGCAGTAATAGTTTGTAGATTTTATGTAAAGAAAAGGACCGGGATCTATAGTTCACTAGAGGTGGCTCTCCTTAAGATAGATAACATGCTGGGTGAACAAATTACAGCGGGGCAATTGACAAACATCAAGAAAGCAATACATGCATATACTAATCATCTTGACTCCTTTGGAACTTGATTGGGCATTACAACATTATACATAGACCGCCATCCAACTGCATCTATGACTAATAATCCACCTTCAGGTTATCATCTGAACCCCCTCTAGTATTAAGTTGCAAGCAACAGATTACTGCTTTACGAATTGCGTGTAATGTAAACAATACGATTGTTCTATGAACAAAGGATTGTTGTTTTCTCCCTAGTAGCAACATCACATCTAGTACCTTAGATATTTCTGTCACTTCCCCATATTACTAGAGGCATGAACCCACTATCGAGCATAAATACTAACTCTTGGAGTTGCTAGCATCTACTTGGCCAAGATAGCTACTAACAACGGAAAGCATGCAAGATCACAAATAACAAAGACATGGTAGAATCAATAATCAATCTGAAATAGCATCTCAATATCCATCGGATCCCCGCAAACACAACATGCAGAATTACAAATAGATGATCTTGATCATTAACAGAGCTCACAAGATCTAGACATGAAAGCACAAAGGAGGAGAACTAGCCATCTAGCTACTACATGGATCCGTAGTCCAAGGATGAACTACTCACGCATCACACCGGAGGCTTGCATGGTGATGAAGAAGGCCTCCAGGGTGAATCCCCCTCTCCGGCAGGGTGCCGGGAAGAGCTTCAGATCCCTCCCGATCTAGGGATGGAGATGACGGCGGCTACAGACTCTTTCGTGGATTTTTGATCAGGTACTTAGGGTTTCGTCCTGAGGGCATCTTATAGGCAGAAGGAGAGGCCGAGAGGGTGCCGGAGGCAGCCAGACCACCCCCTGGTGCGGGCCAGGCTGGGCCGCGTGGCCAGGTGGTGTGGTGGCCCCCTGGCCCCTCTCCGTCTTGTACTCTGGCATCTGATGACATCCGAAAAATAGGCACTTTGGCTTTTGTCTCGTCCAATTCCGAGAATATTCATTTTCTGACTTTCCTAGAACCAAAAACAGTAGAAAACAGGCAGCTGGCACTGTGGCTCTTGTTAATAGGTTAGTCCAAGAAATCATACGAAAAGTACTCCAAAGTGTGGACAAAACACAAGAAAGTGGATAAAACCAAGCATGGAACATCAAAAATTATAGATACATTTGCAATGTATCAACATCCCCAAGCTTAACTCCTGCTCGTCCTCGAGTAGGTAAGTGATAAAAAAGAAAGAATAATTTTTGAGGTGACATGCACCATCAAAGACTTGATCAAAGTATTTGTAGAACATTCAAAGCTGGGATCATAGTACTTCAATCATAACATGAAAGACAAAGTTCTAGCAATAAGACAAATAAACTATGATGCAACATGAAAAGGCACAAACAAAAGATTCATGAATAACAATGCTTTGCAAGACGTTTGTTTGTTCACATAAAGAAAACATAGCATAATAGTATTCAGCTAGTCCCTCATAGAGTAGCAATTATAAATGCATAGGACACCTTCAAAGTTCATAAGAATGACTAGATACAAATAGTTTAAAACAAGAAATATCAAGTTATGCATCAATCAACTAGTCTTGGGACAATGCACATAGAACTAAGAATGGCCATTATGCTCTCAAAGTAGGTGCATAAAGGTAGAAGGTCGAGACTCAATATATTGGTGGAAGAAATGCCTTCATAAAAGGAAGTAGGGATTCAAGTCTCATGAAGAGCTTCCAAAAATTATGGTACTTATAGCTTTCAAATCTCATTGCCCCTATCATAAGCATCTTGAAGTGATTAAGGTTAAAGTGACCAAACTATGGTGTACATGCTTGACAAAGTATAAGTTAGAAATATCATGTCCCTTGTATACGAGGGCCGCTCCTCATGCTACTCAAGTTTAGTAACCGGTAAGTTCTTGTCATTGTAAGTATATGTGTATCATAGAGAACCGCCAAAGGGGTACACCTTGCCTGATGATACGGAAGAATCCCCATATCAAAATGACAAGGCAAGCAGACAACGAGCATCTCAGCAATCTTCTTATTTACCATGGGAATATGGTGCTTTTTTCTCTCTTTCCTCTTTTCATAATCTCTTTTTTTTTCTCTTTTCTCTTTTTTCTCAATATAGGACTCTTTTTTTATAAGAAGAATGCTTCATAGACAGCTCATTATGGTTACGCTGCAGGTTTCCACCATGTCAGCATGGATTAGACCAGCGGCCCAGGCGTTTCTCTAACACATATACATAACTCCATGGACTTACAAGCTCACCTTTCATTTCACACCGACGACATCCATATACAAAAGAGCATGATATCAACTAGGTACAAGTACCGAGTGCAATGTTGAAAGCGTTCCCCATGAAAGCATGGTTCTGCTAATTCCCAACAAATAAGTGCAAGCATATACAACATAGACGACACAATGGTTCAAGTTTATTCAGGGCAAGAAAAGTAAAGTGTGCCATCAAGTTCATGAGAGCTTTAATAACTAGTTTTCTCATAACAAGTTTAATTTGGAAGGTAAACAAAAGCATGAATATACTTGGAATAGCACAAGATAATAGGTAGGTATGGTGGACTCTTTGGAATAACTTGGTTTAAGGAGTTGGATGCATGAGTGGAACTCAGAATTTGTTGTGGAGGCTAGCAAACGACTGGGAGCGACAAACTAAGAGAGCAATAATGGCCATAATCATGCAGAGCGACAAAACATCATTGATCAAAGAATAAAGTGATACTACAAGTTGAAAACTAAATGATCATAAATGATATGGTGAATTGAAATAGTCATAACATGGTGTGAGCATGTGCCAAGTCAACCCAAACAAAGCATCAAAGGAGAATACCACTATACTATGCTTTAATATGCTAAAACAACGCATGATTCCTCCAAGGCACATTAAGCAATCTCAATTGTTTATAACAAGTCATGCTACAGCAAAGAATACTAAGCATAAAGCCAAAACAATATCAAGCATGGCATGCCAAAGCATAGGCCACAGTCAAAAACGAGCTCTTTTTACCACATAAGCATGAACTTTCCTACTCTTTTCCAAACCAAACCAAACTATTTGCAAACCATTGTATGAAAGAGGGGGTCCAACCAATTTATTCAGAAAACTAAGCAAACAAAAGCAAACAAAAAACCCATACGAAAACGAAAAAGAAGACGCTCCAAGAACAACACAACTGTGCATGAAACAATAAAAATGAAGCGTTTGGAAGAAACCTAGGATTTTTATTGATAAAGAAGGGGATGCCTTGGGCATCCCCAAGCTTTGACGCTTGTACTTCTTGGATATTTCTTGGGGTGACACGTGTGGCATCCCTAAGATTTAGCTTTAGTCCATCCTTCATCTCATTACTCATTCCTTCCATACACCTGAAATTTTTCCTTCAGACAAAACTTCACACAATCTTAATTAGCAACATTAGTGCACTCAAGATAAATAAGTCTTAAGGTTCAGTTCCGAAACCAAATAAACTTCCATTAGAACTCTATCTACTGTAGCACTTCCCTCAAAAAGCTCAATTCGCCAAAAAAACTCAAAAAGGAACCAACAAGAAGCAAATGCAGAAAATGGCAAAAATTTGTCAAAAACAGACCAGCAGGTAAAGACGAATTTTTTCGAAGACCTTCTGTTCCTCAAATCAAAACGTGTTGAACTAACGAAAGTTAGATAACAACCTGGGGCAGAAGCACAAAAGTTCACGCCTCAAAAAGACGTTCAGAGATTTTACACGAATTTTTACGGTGAAGCACAGAAATCTGTTTCCGGACAGCAACTTTCCCAATCATTACTTCTCTCTCATTAGAGGTTACTCTTGGCACAAAAAGCAAATAAAAAGGATAAAGAGCGGTTATTACTGAAGTAATAACTTCCAAGACTCATCTAAAACTTTTGGGTTATCTCCCAATAAGTACTTTTCTTTAATGCCTTTAAGTTAGGCATAAAAAGCAAGAAAAAGAATAAAGTGTTCTTAAATGAAGAAGCATTAAAACCAAATTTCTTGCCCTTACCTCTCTTAATTTTATTCTTAACCTTGGGAAAAATATGATTGTTTGGTGGAGAAGAAAGGTGCATGGTCCCCTTTCCAAAATCTATTATTGCTCCAAGGAGTTCTAATAGGGACCTTCCAAGTGTAATTTGTCTTTTTTCTGCACATTCAATAACAAGATAATCAGTAGAAATCATGTTCCCAAGGATCTTTGTAAACACTCTTTCAGCTATTCCAATAGGTAATATGGTAGCATTATTAGCAAGAGATATTTCTTTTCCTCCTTCAGTAAGCCCCCAAGTATTCAAAGATTCATAAATATCTTTGGGAATAAGAAAAAATTCAGACATGATATCACAGCGGGCTTGAAAAGTTTCAGTGTTTATCTCAATATTTATTGTAGGGAGCCACTTTGATGGTTCAGAATTTATCGGAACATAATTTTGATGCTCCCTAAGCGTATTATAGCAATCTTTTAAGCTAGTAGTGCTAGTCTCAAGAGTGTTCAATCTAGCAAATATTCTTGCGAAAGAAATATCAGTTTGGCTAGGCATGTTGTAAGTGAGGATCAATTTCTTTATAGAATTTATAGCATCATCCTCATTACATTGGAGGAAATCTCCTCCCACAACAGCATCTAAAGCATATTTATAGCAAAGAGCAATTCCAAGGTAAAAACTGCTAAGGAACAAATTTTGAGTCATTTTAGGCTCAGTTTTTTCATGTAGATCAAAGATTCTAGACCAAGCTTCCTTGAAACTCTCTTCCATTCCTTGTTTAAAAGTGAAAATCATTTCCTCGGGTGACATAGTGATTGGAGCAAGACTAGACATAATGGCAACTTAGGATAGGAACTAATTTTTTTGTGTTTTTCAAATAAGAAAGCAAACTAGTAAAACTGTTTTTTTGTGTTTTTATAACAAAACAAGCTAACAAAGAAAAAAGAAACTAAGCAAACCAAAAATAACTAAGTAAAGAGATTGGTTATGAGGGACTCCCCTTGTGAAGATGTCCTCGACTCCCCGGCAACGGCGCTAGAAAAATGCTTGAAGGCTCGGTAACGGCACAAGAAAAATGCTGGTGCGGTGTTGATGTAGAGCTCGTTGGGAACCCCAAGAGGAAGGTATGATGAGCACAGCAGCAAGTTTCCCTCAGTTATGAAACCAAGGTTTAATCGAACCAGTAGGAGCAAGGAAACACCCCAAAGGTGTTGCTAGCTGAGACTTGGCAGGGCGCACTACTGGTGCTAGTAGCAACGTGGAGACCTACACAACACAACCACAGAACTTTGTCCCCAACTTGTGATGAGGTTGTCAATCTCACCGTGTTTTCTGAAAGCAAAGGATTAAATGTATCGAATGGAAAGAAGTAGAAGTTTGCAGAAAGTAAACACAAAGCAGTAATAGTTTGTAGATTGTATGTAAAGAAAAGGTCCGGGATCCATAGTTCACTAGAGGTGGCTCTCCTTAAGATAGATAACATGCTGGGTGAACAAATTACAACGGGGCAATTGACAAACACCGAGAAAGCAATACATGCATATACTAATCATCTAGACTCCTTTGAGACTTGATTGGGCATTACAACATAATACATAGACCGCCATCCAACCGCATCTATGACTAATAATCCACCTTCATGTTATCATCCGAACCCCCTCCAGTATTAAGTTGCAAGCAACAGATTATTGCTTTACGAACTACGTGTAAAGTAAACAATACGATTGTTCTATGAATAAAGGATTGTTGTTTTCTCCCTAGTAGCAACATCACATCTAGTACCTTAGATATTTCTGTCACTTCCCTAGATTACCAGAGGCATGAACCCACTATCGAGCATAAATACTAACTCTTGGAGTTGCTAGCATCTACTTGGCCAAGATAGCTACTAACAACAGAAAGCATGCAAGATCTCAAATAAGAAAGACATGATAGAATCAATAATCAATCTGAAATAGCATCTCAATATCCATCGGATCCCCGCAAACACAACATGCAGAATTACAAATAGATGATCTTGATCATGAACGGAGCTCACAAGATCTAAACATGAAAGCACAACGGAGGAGAACCAGCCATCTAGCTACTACATGGATCCGTAGTCCAAGGATGAACTACTCACGCATTACACTGGAGGCTTGCATGGTGATGAAGAAGGCCTCCAGGGTGAATTCCCCTCTTCGGTAGGGTGCCGGGAAGAGCTTCAGATCCCTCCCGATCTAGGGATGGAGATGATGGCGGCTACAGACTCTTTCATGGATTTTTGATCGGGTACTTAGGGTTTTCGTCCCGAGGGAATCTTATAGGCGGAAGGAGAGGCCGAGGGGGTGCCGGAGGCGGCCAGACCACCCCTTGGCACGGGCCAGGCTAGGCCGCGTGGCCAGGTGGTGTGGTGGCCCCTCTCCATCTCGTACTCTGGCATCTGATGACTTTTGGAAAAATAGGCACTTTGGCTTTTGTCCCGTCCAATTCCGAGAATATTCATTTTCTGACTTTCCTGGAACCAAAAAGAGCAGAAAACAGGCAGCTGGCACTGTGGCTCTTGTTAATAGGTTAGTCCAAGAAATCATATGAAAAGTACTCCAAAGTGTGGACAAAACACAGGAAAGTAGATAAAACCAAGCATGGAACATCAAAAATTATAGATACATTTGCAATGTATCACCCCACAGATTGCTACTCTAGGGAAGAAGAATCATAATGGATGCAGGCGCCAACGCTACAAGCCTAATTGACACCTAAGCGACGGGAGCGACATAACGGCGAGAACTAACATGGGGGCTCAACTTGACGGCCGTTAGCCTGATATTTTGTATTGAAACATAAAGTTGAATTCGTGTCGAAAAATACCCTCTAAGTATTTGGCACACCAACTATAGTCATCGCGGCTGATTACATGTAGCTTGGGTACCACGTTGCCTGGGCGCCCAACTTTCGGGCCACAAAATGATATTCTCACATCATATGGGATAAAAGATAATAATAAGCATAGTCATGTGTTACGTTTGAACAAAGATAATCTCTTGTGGGCAACGCATCCTAATATACTAGAGCCCCCTGATGCAGCGGGCATAGCAATAGTCTTTTAATCCAACCGAGTGCACACCAAAGCAACGGGCTACAAACGATTATTAAGTGTAAAACACAGATGAAAGCTTTAAGTGGTGATGTTGTTGTGATCCCGAATGGGTCGCTAAGCGAAGACGGTACTACCCTTTCTGTCACTGGGGTTCCTATGAGATCACCACTAGCCAAGTATCTCACCTCAAGCCTTTATCAATCTATCGGATTTTGGGTACCTACAAGTCCACAGATTGAGATAAGAGACAAAGAAACAAAAGATACAAATCTCAATTGCAAAGAAAATACAATACTCCATTGAGTTAGATGCATATAATCTCTGCGAGGTTTCTCCCCAACCCGCAGCCCATGAGGACTACTCACTCATAAAAAATTGATCGGAGATAGAAAACATTGTACAAATACTTAGATTGAAATCAAATATTCTCACAATGGTCGCCAAATCACAAGGAGATCTAAAGTACAAAGCAATGACTATGGCGAGTGGATGGGATGGATGGTGGAAGTGATGAACGATGGTGTGGATCTCCTTTGGTGGTATTATGATGTAATCTGAGAATGGCGTCTCTTTGGCCGGCAGTTGGAGCCTCAAAATATACAGTCACCTTCATGAAAGTCGTAGGGTTTGACGAGACGAAGCCAACGCGAACTGGTACGGGCAGATGGTACAGGTGGGCCCTGCCCGTACCAGTGGTCGTTAGGCATGCTAATGCCCTAGAATGGCTTCCCAATTACTTGTCTGTGTGGACTTCCTCAAAAACCTTCATTATGACTCTTGGTTTCGCATTAAAAACCATGATTTCCTCCACAACATAATTCAAAGAGAGCTTTTGCATATCTTTGCAATAATTAGTCATTAGTGACACGGATTGAGAGTTTCTTGTCAATTGCTTGACCAAAACCAATGTTTAAATGCGATGGAAGATGGCTAATTTTGGAGCCATCAACTTCCGAAAAGCTCAAACCTTAATCGCCCTCGAGCAAGAAGAAACAAAAGAACTGTAAGGAATTCAGCATTTAAACTTGAAACAACGAGAATAACAATTCACTTATGGTTGGTAGTCATATGTGCTAAGCACTTCATTCATTTGTGAGGCTTATCAAAGTTAGAGAGATGACAAGAATACTATACAAGCTTCGGTAAGTCAAGACAATCAATGTAAACTTTAATATAAGTATAAGTAACTAGAAGTGTAGCAATCAATCCAATTCTTCTAATTAACTCTCAGCTTGCCAAGGAACACAAGAATGTTTACATAGCACAATTGAGCAAGAGAGTCTCATGTCCTAAGTAGAATAATAATGAAGTGTCTTATTTACGCCCACACCAATAAATCAAGTCTATCGAAAACACTTCTAATCCAATCATTGTTTTTCCAGAAAAACTCGTAAAGTAGTAATGAGACCATGCCAAGGACTTGATATGTGGGTCCTCATAGATATCTTTTTTCTTTTATTCTTTCAAGGATCATTGAATGTTTCTTTTGCGAGTTTTTGCACAACCTTTGAGAGTACCAATACTTTTCCCCATATATTGACATGTATGCCACTCATGTCATTAACTCATAGCCGAAATCCGGGGTTATACCATTGATCTTGCAAAAGCTAACAGAGTTGTTGGCATCCCAAAAGGGTGCATTAGAGACATAGAACAAAGTTGTCTTAGTTTTTTTTGAGCTAGTACCGTGGTTTGATCCACAAGGTTTGCTTTGGCATGCATCACAATTACCACTAGACTTTATTTTAGTCAACCAACTCATTTAATGAGTGTCGTCAAGACTATCAAAATATCTATGGGGTTAAGTATCTTTAAGGGTATACTCTCAAGACAATCATTCATCAAACAAGTCATAAATTTCAGAATTTTTTTATTGTACTTGTCTGGCAATATTATTTCCAAGGAAAGACTAGGTTAGCTAAAAGAACTAGAGCAAGAGCTTCAAGAACTAATCTTCATACGAATAAGAAGCCTTACTCTAACCATATTAAATTACTTCCCACTAGCATGGCATCTTAGAAAACCAACAAACTAAGATAAACAACTCAAACTTCATAAGTGGGAGACATAGGACATACCTCTCAGAAGTGACTTCATGATCATCTTCCTTATAGGGATGTGTTCCTTCAAAACTCAAACACGATTACTCTCATAATAATATGAAAGCAAAGATGCAAAGTGTGAATCCATATTTATGAAAAAGGAAGAATGGAAAAATCCTTTTGTATTTTCGAGGATAGGTATTTAAAGAATAGAAAAGAACTTGCGACGAAGCAAGGGTTTTATGAAAAGAAAAACAAATGGAAACAAAAACAAACTAAAAATGAATGCAACTAAAAAGGAAAGGAAAAAGAAAAGTGTTGGAACAAGCCAACAGGAGTGTTTCAAAGCTCCCAAGGAGCTAGAGTACAACCTTGTTATTACACAAATAAATTTGTCGGGGGAACACATCCCCAAGCTCAGGCTTTTACAAGCCCTTTTATTCTTCATTGTGGTGGAGGTGGATAATCTCCCATGTTCCATTGGCTGCTCCAATCATGGAACTGGGTGGCAAGGCTTGTAGTAGCATCTCGAAGGTTGATGCAGAGATTTTTCATGTTTTGAATATTTCCTTTGAGTGCGTAGATGTCTTCATAGGTGGTGTAGTAGTTTGGTTGCTGTTCATCTTGTTCGGGCCCGCCTTGTTCTACTTATCCATCTTCTCCTCCTCCTATAGGTATTTCTTGTTGGGGTAGGTTACCTTCAACCTGTCCGTCAAAACACAAACGTACATCCTCAATAGAGAATAAACCATTAGGCAAAGGAGCCGAGATCAAGTGATCCTCTCCAGGTATATCGATGAAGTATCTACCATGAGTTTTAGAAACCATACCACATGCTCTTAGCATAGAAAGACCAAGACGGTGACTTCCTGTCAATGGTTGGATGTTACCTAGGTTGATGCGAAGTGCGCATGCAAGAACGGTTACAACTCCTCCTCCGCATATGGGTCCTCGAGATTGAAGAGCATGATGCTTAATGTAAAACACGAGAAGAGCGCCCAAATTTGGTGTTAAGTTACAATTAATAATCATAGCTTTTGTGAGGATCAACATGTCCTCCTCATTAACTCTAGTAAACTCACTACGTGCCTGCAAAGTGTTAGAAATCACATAGAATAAATATCGAATAGCAGGGAGATCAATTTGGTTCCCCTTGGGTGTGTTTCCACGAATCTTCATTAAATTAAAGTATTGTATAGGGGAAGGATCTAAAACAAAAGTAGTTATGCGTACATCGGTGATGTTGTTGGCAAACCCAAAGCATTGATCCCATTGGTCGAGTGGGAGGGTGTACTCACAGTTCATAAGGTGGAATTTGATGCGATCAATGATGGCTCTGAAATATAGCCATCTACATCCATATTTAAACTCGATATTACTCATATTTTTGATAAAATATCTCTCTAAACCCTGCCACTAATGCTAATATTCAGGGGGGTATGCAATCCTTTCTTTTATATTTTTCCTGCACAGATAATGTCGTTTAAAGGAGGGAATCACTACATTAAAGTCAAAGATACGAGATTTCCAACAACCAAAAGAAACCAGGAGCCGTAAGATGGAGGTCGATGCTTTAACGACCAACTATACGACCGGAGAAAAAATTTCGGCCGTAGAGCTCTGGTCGTATAGTTGGCGCCGCCACCGTTAGGTCAAACAGAACAACTTTCATGAAGGGACACCTATATAAAGAAGCCTCGGACAACGAGAAAACAGACCAGACCTCGCCAAAAAGTCTCTACCATAGATCACCAGCCGCCTCCAGATCTCCAAACCCTTCTCCATCTCCATAGCTATATTCCACCACTTGTAATAGTAGGTAGATCCCTTCTCTGATTGGCGACATTGTAAGACTATTTCTATCAAGCTTATGATTTTCATTACAATGTTTGTGATTGTGGATCTCATCTCTATGTGTGAGTAATTCTCCTTGGGCTAAGGGCTTCAGCCTAGCCATGTAGCAATTGTGCATGTTATTTATCATAGATGGGATCGTGTATTAGTTTGTATGACATGATGATTATTGTATCCTCTCTTGCCTCAATCCAAGGACTTGTCAGGTACCCAAGACACTGAGGGTTGAGCCAGGTATAGGGAGTATGAGTAATGACTGATCTGTAGGTTGGGAACCCTAGTGACAGAAGGGGTAGTACGGCTATATGTGAGGGATTTGCTTGGGATTAACAGTGACATCACTATGCATATCATTTGTTCACTTTCTTCTATGGATGAGACTAGTAGGTTATTGCTATAAGCGGTTGCGTAGGCAATGGAAATTATGGATGCACTGCCCACATATAATTTATCTTGCTCTAACAAGTACATGCATACCTTATTTATATATTTTATTCCCATCAGATGTTTTACACAGCTATAGTTGAAACCGAACGCCCTAGGCCCTCTCTCTCCATCATCAACAACAACAAAAAGACGCAAGCTATTGGTCCGGTAAAAACACAAAAGGAATTCTAAAACTCCCAAAGATTCGTTAAAGTAACTTCACTACGCATTCGCTTCCAGAGGATTCGATAACCTAGGTCTACTAGGGAAAACGAAGCTATACTACATCTATAATCCAGATCGGAGGTATCAACCCTTTTTTCTAGCGTTGTTGCCGGGGAAGCAATAGCTACCCTGGTGAGGTTATTAGGAACCTTTCTAGTTTGAATTCTTGTTTTTAATTTTTTGTTAGTTTGCTTTCAGTCTTTATTTGATAAACCAAAAAAATTAGTTAGCCTTTAAATTCTTGATTTTACTATTATAATTCTTTGTTCAAGAAAACCCAAAAACATAGGAAATATGGCTAAAAAGAAGCTTGGGGAGTTTGCTACTCCCAACAATGATTATTTGCGTACTCCTATGACTCATCCAGCAATTGCTGTTGATGACTATGAAATTAAGCCCCATTACTTAAGTTTGGTTCAACAAAATCAATTTGGAGGCTCTGTTGTTGAAGACGCAGGTATGCACTTGAATACTTTCACTGAAATATGTGATATGATGCGTATTAAATACGTTGACCCTGATGTGGTCAAATTGTGTTTATTTCCTTTCTCTCTAAGAGGTAGAGCAAAATAATGGTTGCTATTTTTGCCTAGAAATACTATTACATCATGGGTGGGATGTACTTCTTTATTTATGACTAAAATTTTCCCACCTGCAAAGACTATGCAACTCCAATCTAATATTATTGGTTTTAGACAGGAAGAGCATGAGCTACTAGCGCTTGCATGGGAGAGGATGAAAGAATGCTTAAGAAACTGACCTAGTCATGGGATGGAAGATTGGTTAATCCTCCATTTATTTTATAATGCTCTTAATCCTGTGTCTAAGTCTATTCTTGATACCGCAGATGGAGGAACGTTTATGGGTAAACATATTACCGAATCAAAGAAGCTGCTAGACAATATGCAATACAACAATGCCCAATGGCATGTGGAAAGATCAAACACGGAGAAGGTGAATTCTATTTCACCACAAGAAAATGAAGAACTCAATGCTAAGTTGGATGAGCTCATACTAGCAGTAAAAGGTAAGGAAACCCTGAAACAAATATTGAAGAAATAGACTTCATAGCTCGTAAATTATAACCCTGCTTGGAAGAAGAGTTACAATCCTAACTTTCAGAAACATTATTCTAGTCCTGCAGGTAACTCTAATAATAATATGGGAACTAGTAATGGTAGTCTCCAAGAAACACCTAAGTCTCTTATAGACTCACAAAATGAACAAAACAATATTCTTGTTAAAATAACGGAGAACCATGATGCCATGCTTGGTAAATTATCTAACCAAGCTGTTAGTTTGAGAAATGATTTGCAAGCCCTCCAAGAAAGAACGAGGATCGCTGAGGCACAGCTAGGTAAGATAACCGAGAGCCAAACTCTCATTCTAGCTAAATTTGCAGGTATAGCTGAGCCCAATCATGTTGAAGAACTCAAAATGATGAGGATCCAAAGGGAGGATCCTAAAGAACTTGACTATAGTAATGCTCCTTCACCAAGCTACACCGTTTAAGATCTCGTAAAAAGGATCAACGTCAAAATTCCGATGAGTGAAGGTAGTGAGGAAGCTATGTACCAGCACTTCGTTAACTAGCTAGCAATAAAGGTACGTGATCTTGATGAAGAATACAAGCAAATTGCTGAAAAATTACCTATGAAGTCGGATGACATATTTGAGCATACTATTAAGATTAAAATTGGAAACAATGAGATAGTTACTCTTTGTGATCTAGGTGCAAGCGTCTCAACAATTACAAAGAGACTTTTTAACAAGTTAAATCTTGGCTCCTTTGAAATCACTGAGTTAAAATTGCATCTACCAGATTCTACCTACAAACAAGCTGTAGGAATTAAGGAGAACACTTTAGTATACATTAAAGGTTGTCCTGCTCTCATTGATTTTGTTATTGTAGACATGCTTGAAGATGCTACTGCCCCTATTATATTACGTCGTCCTTTCTTAAGAACTATTAAGGTTTTGATTAATCTACATGAAGGGAACGTGAAGCTGCAATTGCCTTCGCGGGATCCTTTTGTTATTCATTTCCCCAGGAAGAAGAAAGACAAGCATGATGAAAAGGAGGCCATCACTTTGAAGGCCAATTACTTTGGAGTGAGTGTTCCACTCATCTGGCCCAAGTGACTATAGTCAAGGTCAAGCTATTGACCGTAAAAGAGCTCTCCATGGGAGGCATCCCATGTTAAAAAAAGTTTGAGTTAAGTTTTCAGGTTTAGGTTAAGTTTATGTTTAATAAAGAGTGCTAGAAAACTCCATTTGAGGAGAAGAAGTTTAGTAGTACTTGAAGTTCTACTTTATTCATGCTATTATTGGTCGACAATATTTACTGTCAATTTTTTATCAGAAACAAGGTATATCACTAAGTTGCAGGAAAAGAAATAGTTTTCGAAGAAACAAATTTTTTTTGATGCACACAGAGAGTTTAACGACCAACTATACATCGGGAATAAAAATTCTGGCCGTATAGTTCCGGTCGTATAGATATCTTTGCCATCGATAATTTTTCTGTAATATGTACTGAGATTTTAACGACCAATTATACAGTGGGAATGACAATTTCGGCCATATAGCTCTGGTTGTATAGATATCAGTGCCTCCATACAATTTCTTTTATAATGTTCTAAGAGTTTAACGACTAACTATACGGCAGGAATAAAAATTCTGGTCGTATAGTTCCAGTTGTATAGATATTGATGCCTTGGTATATTTTGTTTCGCAGGGTCAGATAGTTTAATGACAAACTATACAGCGGGAACATTTTGTTCCGGCCGTATAGTTGTGTATGTATAGCTGCACCGCCAGGAGGAAACCCTAATATTTTGATAGAAGGCCAACTATACAGCCGGAACACATTGTTCCGACCATATAGTTGCACACGTATAGTTGAGTCGGACCATAAAAAGCGCATGGGAAGGTACTTCCAACTCCAAAACTTCAATCCTTTTTGTTTCTTCTACCTCCAAACTCTCTCAAAACCTCAAGAGATCTTCATCTCTGCTCAATTTCGTTCGATTTCCTCGCATACGAGTGTTCTACGGTATGTTTCTCCTCCGATCCTCCAATTACTTTTTGCAAATTCATCTTCGATCTATTATCATTATCAATCTAGGGTGATACTTACTATGAACCAATTGCCATGATTATCATGCCTAGATTATTATATTGAGGAGATTCTTTAGTGTGTTTTGATGAGGAATATAATATACATACTGTTGTTGGATCAAAAAGTTTTATTTTTGCCTTTCTTCAATGTTTTAGATGATGAACACAAGGATCCAAACTCATGCTCGTGCCACCACTAGCACTTCTCGGCCTACCTCTCAAGAATGCATGGGGATACGGTTCAGGGATGAGGCCCGTCGTGATCACTTCAACAGGATCAAGAACCACGAAGTGAAGGCCACCAAGTGGGCTTGCCCCATTATATTGAACTAACTCGGTATTTTGATGACTTTAATTTACTTTGCAATAGAGCTAGCCTGCAAAACTTTGTTTACAATGATTTACCTACTTATCGCCGCTTAACTATTGAATTTCTAAGTTTGTTGCAAAGCACCGTTAAACAATGGCAAGGAGAGGACACTATTTCTTTCCGTATGATGAACAACAACTACACCTTAACATTAGTTGAATGGTGCGCATGTTTTAATTTCTCAAACAATGATATTCATGCCTTACGCGTATCCTTTACTGGCTTAGAACCTACCCCTGAATAATACTATAATGGAATGAGTTTCACTAGTAGAGTGAACAAGATGAAGAATATTCAACATCCTGCAATTTACTATTTGTTCTATGTTATTGCTAGCACCTTGCAGGCACGTAATGAGTTTACAAGACTCAATGAGGAGGCCATTCTAGTCCTTGCAAAGGCTACTTACATCAACTGTGGCTTGTCACTCAATTTGGGCGCCATCCTTGTGCACTACTTGGAGCACCAAGCCTCCCAAAGCCAACGACCAATCATAGGTGGAGGCGTCATCACCATGCTCGTCACTTCCCTAGGCATCAACCTAGGTGAGTTGCAACCCGTGCTAGGTGAGACATGTGTTGGTTTCTCCACTTTGAGAGCCTGTGGAATGCTCACTAGGAGAGGTGGTGTCTATTATCTGCATATTGTCGGAGCTAGGCATCTCTAGCCCGCTCCTATGCCTAATGGTCTTTTCTCTATCGAGGAAGGATGTTTGCTATATGATTCGCAGGTTGAGAAACACCAACCTGAGGAGCAGATCCGAAAGAGGATGAGGACCAAGAGGAGGAGCAAGAAGTTCCTTACCAAGAGGAGCAACCACAAACCTGGTTCGCCACATACCATGATTTCCAAGGACTTGGAGGGACTATGGAGAGGATGCATAGTCTCTCTTTGAACCTCCGAGAATCAACTAGTAACCTCTCAACTCAATTCGCGAACTGGAGTAACAACGTTTTCCCGCCGCCACAATGATTTGTAGGGCTTGCAAAAGACTAAGCGTGGGGAAGTTTCCTCATTTATCTTTATTTGGCATTCATTTGCTTTTATTTATTTCGGGGTTGTGTTTTTATCTGAGTTTATAAGCACTCGTGTTGGTTTCCGCAACACATTATTTTTAGTTCTTTCTATTTGCTTTCGAAATTTTCTAGCCGAGCTTTGCCACCAATTTTCTATTCTTTAAAGTCCCTCTTTCAAAAACCACAAAAAGGTATCTCCATTTTTCCTTATTTTCCCTCTTTCTTTTCTTTCCTTTCCGCCTTGAGGTCTTCATGTATTTGCAGGAGAGTGATTGACTTCGAGTTTCCAAGAAACAAATAAAAAAGGAAGAGAGAAGTGGAACCAAACATGATAGGTATGCCTTATGACTCCCACTTTTGAAGTTTGAGAAACCCATGCTAGTTAGTAGTAAATGTTGAGGTATTATATTGGTGGAGTGAGTCTTTGTATTGTAGTAAGATTTTCATTTGCATGGGTATTTAACTGGGTACATTTTGTTCTAGCTCTTGTAATTAACCAAGTATTGCCTAAAAATTGCTAAACAATTGTAATAAGAAAAAGTCTCACAATTGAAGGCTTGGGTGTTGTAGTGCTTAGTCTTGAAGGTTTATTTCTAGAGACACTCAACACTAGTAAAAATGTTGATTGACTTAATAGCTCTCTTTAAAAGGATTTGTTCGATTGAATTAATGTTTGTTGGTTTTTGTGAGCATGCCAAAGTTTTACTTGTTAATCATAAGATTGATATAGCTTTACGCATGTCAAACTTCATGGGATGCCAACAACTCTGTTGGCCTACGAACGATCTTCATGGTGGAAACTCCTAGATTTTGGCTATGCGTTAATTAAACACTTGTAGCAGCAATGCTATAGTGGGTAAGATTCTTGGCACTCCCGGGTAGCTGTAATCATGATGGAATCACTCCTCTGGTTGTTATGAGAAATCATTATGCAAAAGGAACAAAACCTTAGTGAAGCCACAAGTGTCCATCACAGCCCAATAAACTAATATTTTTTTGGCATGCTCTCAATTACTTAAAAACTGAAATTCTTGAAGGATAATGAATAAAAAGTAGTGCTTGAAAAGTCTTGATTAATTGATGTGGGAGAATTGAGATACTCTAGTGTATATGCTTTTCTTGACAACTCTCACACTCTTAATTTACATGATTATACTTTACTGTTCAAAGGCAAGCCTATGAGTTGATTACCTGACATGGAATTAAGTTTACTCATTTGAATCATCCATGTTTACTGCACTATAAGGATAGATGAAACCCGTATGATATGCTTGCCATTACTCTATCTATGCTGAAGTTTTCTAGATTTATGAAGTGGAGGAAACATGAGACTACTAATCATGAGTAAGATCACCATCTCATTATTTCAGTTTAAATGTCGAGTTCCATTTTGATTTTGGTTTTCTTGCTCGGGGACTATCAAGTTTAAGATTGGGGAGGTTGATGGATCTGAAATATAGCCATCTATGTCCACATTTAAACTGGATATTACTCATATTTTTGATGAAATATCTCTCTAAACCTTGCCACTAATGCTAATATTCAGGGGGGTATGCAATCCTTTCTTTTATATTTTTCCTGCGCAGACAATGTCGTTTAAAGGAGGGAATCACTACATTAAAGTCAAAAGATACGAGAGTTCCAAAAACCAGAAGAAACCAGGAGCCGTAAGACGGAGGCAGATGCTTTAACGACCAACTATACGATCAGAGCAAAAATTCCAGCCGTATAGCTCCGGTCATATAGTTGGCGCCACCACCATTAGGTCAAACAGAACAACTTTCATGAAGGGACCCCTATACAAAGAAGCCTCGGGCAATGAGAAAACAGGCCAGACCTCGCCAAAAAGTCTCTGCCATAGATCACCAGCCGCCTCCAGATCTCCAAACCCTTCTCCATGTCCATAGCCATATTCCACCACTTGTAATAGTATATCTCTTCTCCGATTGGTGACATTGTAAGACTGTTTCTATCAATCTTATGATTTTCATTACAATGTTTGTGATTGCTGATCTCATCTCTATGTGTGAGTAATTCTCCTTGGGCTAAGGGCTTTGGCCTAGCCATGTAGCAACTGTGCATGTTATTTACCATAGATGGGATTGTGTATTAGTTTGTATGACATGATTATTATTGTGTCCTCTCTTGCCTCAATCCAAGGACTTGTCAGGTACCCAAGACCCCGAGAGTTGAGCTAGGTATAAGGAGTATGAGTAATGACTGATCTACAGGTTGGGAACCCCAGTGACAGAAGGGGTAGTACAAATGTATGTGAGGGATTTCCTTGGGATTAACGGTGACATCACTATGCATACATTACTTCTCTTTCTTCTATGGATGAGACTAGTAGGTTATTGCTATAAGAGGTTGCGGAGGCAATAGCAATTATGGATGCACTGCCCACATATAATTTATCTTGCTCTAACAAGTACATGCATATTTATTTCTTTCTTTTATTCCCATCAGATGTTTTGCACATCTACAGGTGAAACCGAGTGCCCTAGGCCCTCTATCTCCATCATCGACAACAACAAAAAGACGCAAGCTATTGGTCTGGTAATAACACAAAAGGATTTCTAAAACTCCCGAAGGTCCGTTAAAGTAACTTCACTACGCATTCGCTTCCTGAGGATTCGATAACCTAGGTCTACTAGGGAAAAATAAGCTATACAACATCCATAATCCAGATCGAAGGTATCAATAAACTCCGGGCCTTCGTTCCTCGGTACAACCGTAAGGATCCACTGTGTGTCAAGGTGCTGAAGAACTCAAGCATCAAGCGGCGATACATGGAAACATCCTAAAAGACAAAATCATACAAACCAACATTGTTGCAAAATAAATCAAAATCAGCACGAATACCAAGTTGGTTTAGGATATAAGGACACGCCCACTCGGTGGAATTGATTTCTCAGAGCTTGAGACGATTGAAACGGTTCAGCTAAAACTCCTCAGTGAACTAGATACCAAGTGACTTGGGGGTCAACGTATCAACGGGTGGTGCGGAGGATTCCACATCTATCTCATGTGTACGACTCCTCGTGTTCATCTAAAAATAAAAATAAGATAAAGTAAATAAAATTGCTAAAGATTTTTTTTGGCCCAATAGAAACATAGCATAAGTGATTCACTACACTAACTACAAAAGAAACTCCTCTAAAAAAATACTAAGCATGCTCAATATCAAGATTGAATCAAGAACAAGACTTAAGTCTAGATTTACAATGATGAAAGATTGATTGAAGCTTTTGCACAAATAAGTTGGGGATTGGAGGAGAATCATACCTTGGATCGAATGAGTGCGAGGAATCGAAAAAAGATTAAGTAAATTTGAAGATCCAATGGAGGTGGTTTTGAGTTTGGAGGAACAAGAAAGAGAAACATTTGTTTTGGGGAATTTTAGGTTACCTCCTCGGGCTGAATATGGTGGCCGCATACGTTGTATGGGCGGGGGTACGGCCAGAGCCTGCCCATACCAGGTGCCATGGTGACAGTTTCTCCCAGGCGGTGCACTCGGTATGGGAGTGCGGTATGGTCACGCACGCCCGTATGGCTGGTCGTTATCGGTTTTGAGTCTTTGCTTGAAATCTGATGTTTGCTCGAGGGTACGGTACGGGTGCATCTGGCCGTACCAGTGGTCATTAAGATCACTGATCCCTATGGCAAAAATCAGAATTTCTATCTTCCTTGGGTTCAATGTGGTATGGGCGCATGGTATGGTCACTTTCGGCCGTACTAGTGGTCGTTTAGAGCACTGTGAGCTGCAAAATTTAAAATTTTGATTAGAAAGTCCGTGTGCCTTTGCACATCTTATCAAAGGACAAAGTAACAGCAAATATACTATATAAATATCCAGCAATACTTCTTAGGCCATGTGTTAGTAAAATAAAATATAGAGGATTACCTTATTTCTTCTCTCTCTAAAGGTCTTCTTGAACACTCTTTATTAAAAACATAAACAAAACTAAACAAAACAAAACTAACACATAAATTTTTTATTCACATGGTTTGCCTCCCATGAAGCGCTTCTAGTTAAGCTCAATTAGCTTGACCCTCATGGCAATCACTTAGGTTTAAGAAGTGGAATACCCACTCGAAAGTAGTTGGCTTTTATAGTAATTACACCATCATCATCATTAGGCTTGGCCTTCTTTTTCCTAGGGAAGTGGGCCATAAAAGGATCTCTAGATGGTATCCCTATTCTCACATTACCTTCATGTAAATTAATCAAAGCTTTAATAGTTCTTAGGAATGGCCTACCTAGAATTATAGGTGCTATGGGATCTTCAGGCATGTCCACAATAACAAGATCAATAAGAGCGTGACTACCTTTAATTTCAACAACTATATTTTATTTAAACCCAATAGCTTGTTTATAAGTTGAATCATTTAGATGGAGTCTCAATTTAGTAGTAACAAATGGCCCCAAGTTTAATTTGTCGAATAAGATTTTGGAAATTGTTGAGAAACTCGCACCAAGATCACAAAGTGCGGATAACTCTTTGACTCCCAACTTAATTTTAATAGTAGGCTCAAATATATCATCTAGCTTAGCTAGAAGCTTATCAGCTAGTCTTTTATACTCCATCTCTAAATCGTGAACTTTAGATGCTACTTGTTGTATAAATTGTTGGTACATAGCATCATTACCTTGTTCTATACCTAGATTCTTCACGGTGGTTATCTTTAGTAGATCTTCCATGATATATTCCAGTGTTGGCGCATTTGTATAATCCAACTCTTCAGGTTTCTCTTGGTTCGTTACCGCCCTCATCATTTTGAGGTCTTCTACCGGATTTGCCTCGGGTTTTCCAGCAAACTTTGCTAGTATGAGAGCTTGTCTCTCATCTATCTTACTCAGTTGAGCCTCCACGGTCTTTGTCGTTTCCTGTAGAGCCTGCACATCATTTCTAATTGCAACGGCCTAGTTAGATAATTTTCCTGTACTACTTTCATGGTTCTCCATGATTTTAATAAGCATATTATTTTTCTCGGTTTGAGCTTGTATAAATGTTGTAACAGTTTGCTCAAACAAGAGATTGCCATAATTTGCTCCATTAGTGTTAGCATAATTATTATAAGGAGCTCCTGCAAGATCAGAATGATATTTTTGAACATTAGAATCATAATTACTTTTCCATGCAGGATTAAAAGGAGTGCGAGCTATAAAATTGACATCATTAACATCGTTAGAGATAATATTGACTAGGGTATCTTCTTTACCTTTTACTATGCTAAGCAACTCATCTACCTTAGATGTAAGCTCTTCATTATTTACCTCGGTAATTGAACTTACTCTCTTTGAGTTTCTTTCCACATGCCATTGGGAATGGTTGTTTTGCATATCATCAAGTAACTTCTTTGCAACACTCACTTGCTTTCCCATGATTGTTTCTCCTGCTGTAGTATCTAGCATATACTTAGACATCTGGTTAAGACCATTATAAAACAAATGTAATATAAGCCACTCTTCCATCCCATGAGTAGGATAGTTCATTATGGCTTCTTTCATCCATTCCCATGCAAGCACTATTAGCTCACAGTCTTCTTGTCTAAACTTATAATGTTGGATCTTAGCTGCATAGTCTTAGCTGGGGGAAGAAATTAGTCATAAACAAATTAGTACATTCCTCCCAAGGTTTAATAGTGCCCTTTTGTAGAGCTAGCAACCAATCCTTAGACTTTCCTCTAAGAGAGAAAGGAAACAATCTTAATTTAACAACATTTGGATCTACATCCTTAATACGCATCATGTCGCAAATTTTAGTGAAAGTGTTTAAGTGCAAACCCGAATCTTCAGCGGATGAGCCCCCAAATTGGTTTTGCTGAACCAAACTTAAAAGGTTATGCTTTATTTCACATGTTTCTGCATCAACTGTAGGCTGAGCGATGAGTGCACAAATAAAATCATCAGTGGGAGTAGCATACCCCTCTAATCTCTTTTGAGCCATTGCTCTTATATTTTTGGTATTCTTTAAGTTACGAAAAAAAATAACAAGTGACTGATTTTTTTGGGTTTTCAAATGATAACAATAAAGTAAACTAATAACAAGAATTAAAATACAAACTAATAATAAAACTAAAAACAAGGTCTCTAGTGACCTCACTAGGATACCGAAATTGCTTCCCCGGCAATGGTGCCAGAAAAAGGGTTGATACATTCGATCCGGATTCACGGATGTAGTATAATAGCTTTTTCCTAGAAGACCTAGGTTTAATCGAACCTCGGAAAGCAATGCTAAAAGGAAATAAAAAGGACACATCTACAAGACTTTGTTTGTTTGTTTTGCCTTAGTTTACCGGACCAATCTAGTTTACTTTATAATGGGTTGAATCAATGGATGGAGATAGGCCAGGGTTGAAGATCCACCTGTAGCTACACATCATATGGGATAAAAGATAATAATAATAAGCATAGTCATGTGTTATGTTTGAATGGAGATAATCTCTTGTGGGCAACACATCCTAATATACTAGAGCCCCCTGATGTAGTGGGCATAGAAATAGTCTTTTAATGCAACTGAGTGCACACCGAAGCAACGGGCTACAAACGATTATTAAGTGTAAAACAAAGATCAAAGCTTTAAGTGGTGATGTTGTTGTGATCCTAAATGGGTCGTTGAGCGAAGACCGTACTACGCTTTCAGTCACTAGGGTTCCTGTGAGATCGCCGCTAGCCAAGTATCTCACCTCAAGCCTTTATCAATCTATGGGATCTTGGGTACCTACAAGTCCACAGTTCTAGACAAGAGACAAAGAAACAAGAGATACAAATCTCAATTTCAAAAAAAAATAGAATACTCCCATGAATTAGATGCACATAATCGCTGCGAGGTTTCTCCCCAACCCGCAGCCCATGAGGACTACTCAATCATAACAAATAGATTGGAGATAGAAAACATCATACAAATACTCATATTGAAATCAAATATTCTTAGAATGGTCGCCAAATCACAAGGATATCTAAAGTACAAAGCAATGGATATGGCTAGTGGATTGGATGGATGGGGAAAGTGATGAACAATGGTGTGGATCTCCTTTGGTGGTGTTGTGATGTAATATGAGAATGGCGGCTCTCTGACCATTGGTTGGAGCCTCAAAATATATAATCACCTTCACGAAAGTCATAGGGTTTGACAAGACGAAGCCAACGCCACCTGGTACAGGCGAGCCCTACAAATACCGGTGGTCATTAAGCATGATGATGCCCTGGAATGTCTTCCCAATTACTTGGCCTTGTGGACTTCCTCATAAACCATCATTAGGACTCCTAATTTCGCATTAAACCGTGATTTCCTGCAGAACATAATTCAAAGAGAGGTTTTTGCATATCTTTGCAATTATTAGTCATTAGTGGCAAGGATTGAGAGTTTCTTGTCAACTGCTTGACCAAAAACAATGTTTAAACACGGTGGAAGATGGATAATTTTGGAGCCATCATTGTTGGACGCCCTTGATGTTCTTTGGATTGTCCATGGCCAGTATGGCATTTATCTTCTTCAGGTTTTGGTCAATCCCCCATGCGGAGATGAGTTACCCGAGTAGTTGCCCGGATGGTACACGAAGGAACACTTCTCCAGATTCAGCTTGATCCTATAGCGGTCAAGGTTATCAAAGGACCCGCGGAGGTCATCGATGAGTCTAGTTTCTTCCTTCGTCTTGACCTCTATATCATCGACATAGACCTGAATGTTACGGCCAAGATGGTTCTTCAGGAAGGCCTACATGCACCTTTAGTAGATGGCGCATGCGTTCTTCAGCCCGAAGGGCATCGTGTTGTAGCAGTAGACTCCGAATGGTGTGATCAAGGTTGTTTTTTCTTGGTCTTCCACTTTCATCCGGATCTGGTGGTAGCCTGAGTAGGTGTCGAGAAAGAAGAGGTACTCACATCCCATGGTGGAGTCGATGATTTGATCGATCCACACTAAAGGGAAGTGGTCCTTTGGGCAGTTTTTGTTGAGGCAGGTGAAGTCCACACACATCCACAGGATGTCTGTGTCCTTCTTTGGAACGAGCATGGGGTTAGCTACCCAGGTGTTTTCCTTGATCACATGGATGAAGTCGGCGTCGAGTAGTCTGTTGACTTCCATGCTGACCACTTTTTCCCTTGCTTCTAACAGTCGACGCATCGACTGCTTGGCAGGTCTTGCATCTAGGAATATGTTGAGTGCATGCTTGGCGAATTCTCTAGGAACTCCTGGATTGTCCATAGGACACTAGGCGATGATTTCCTAGTGCTCACAGAGGAATTCGATGAGCGCAAGTTCCTATGTGGAACTCAGGTTGTTAGAGATGATGAACATCATTGTCGGGTCTGTCAGGTGGACCTGGACCGCCTTGGTGTTCATCATGGAGTCGAAGGACTAATCCGG
The DNA here is from genome assembly GCA_910589775.1 of Avena eriantha. Classification (NCBI taxonomy): domain Eukaryota; kingdom Viridiplantae; phylum Streptophyta; class Magnoliopsida; order Poales; family Poaceae; genus Avena; species Avena eriantha. Next base: position 100,916,388 of record OU342746.1, on the reverse strand, counting down.
TGCATTCTGCTTGCTCACAGGAGGAAGATTGTTGTTCATTGATTCCTTGAGTCTTTCCATCTCCTCTTGCATGCCTAAGGACTGGGAGATTCTGTTGAATTCCCTGTCGTAGTTATCGGATCTGGTGAAGCTCCCGTGGATGGTGATAATGTCGTTTGGTCCTGGAATATTCATCAGGAGGTATGCGGGGGCATCGCCAGGAACCTTGTGGATTCCACATGTCCGAAGATGGTGTGGTACTGAGATGGCCAGTCGACCACCTCAAACTCAAGGCTCTCATGTCAAAAGTTTTTGGGTGTGCCAAAGATCACATGCAACCAGATTTTGCCTAGGGGTATATTCCCTTCCCTAGTACGATGCCGTGGAAGGTCGTCTCAAATGCTTCCAGGTTGGAGATGGGGATTCGCATGGCACGCAGGGTACTGGCGAACATGAGGTTGATACCGCTACCTCCGTCCATGAAGACTTTTCTCATCTCGAAGCCGCCGATTTGAGCCTCGAGCACCAGAGCGGAATGGCCTAGGTGAGGGACTTGACATGGGTGATCGGTCCTGTTGAAGGTGATGCAGGACTCAGACCCACTTAGGTACTTAGGGGTTGCAGGTGGAGCGGTTACTGCCAAGTTGATTTTGCGAGTGATTGTCTTCTGAGTCCTATTGGAGGGGTGCCCTTTCTAGATCATACCCATGTTCCCCAGTGGGCGTGGGTATTGCTCTACCCCGCCGTTCACCACCGGTGCAGCTGCAAGCTGCGGGGGTCCTCCCTATGGGGCCAGATACAGTTGGGAGTACGCTTCTTGGAGCTTCTAGAACTCATAGAAGTCCTTGAGGAGGTGGCTAGATTTTTTTCTTGCCGGAATGTTTGTAGATGTAGAAGTGGATGTTGCAAGGTCTCGACAGCCTCCCCATGGCGCTAGGTGCATCGTTGTGGGTGCGGTGTTTCCACACTTGGTTGATTTGCGGCTGTCATGGGAGCTGCTACTGTGGTATCCGTTGTTGCGATTGACATTGTCACGCTTGTCAGCATAGCCGGATGTGACCATGTCGATCTCTTTGCAGTCGTCGTAGCCGCGCATCCGACGTTTCCCTCGGTGATCACGCGGTTGTTGTGGATGGAATCTTCATCATCCGCCCACCGGTTCTTGATATCCATCAGGTGGTCGATGGTTTTGGGCTTGGTGCGTCCCAACTCCTCCCTAAGCTCTCGACGGCATACGCCACGGTTGAATGCGTCCATTGCACATTCCTCGGAGATGTCCTCCACTGAGTTCTTGATGATAGACCACCGCTAGATGTAGGAGCGGAGGGATTCACTATGCTTTTGGCAGAAGGCATGAAGCTCTTCGATTTATGCGGTCTGCTTGAAGGTTCCCTTGAAGTTGTGGACAAAGTTGTATACCACCTCCTCCTAGCTGCGAATTGAACCGCGAGAAATATTATTGAGCCATGCTCGGGTAGCGCCTTTCAGCTGTAGCTGGAGGCACTACATGGCTATGTTCTTGCACCAGTCATGTAACTTGACAACTGAATGTGGTCATCCAGCCAAATCTTCGTCTCTTGGAAGCCGTCAAACTTTGGGTTATCTGAAGGAAGCTTGAAGCCTTTCGGCATCCGAGTTTGCCATATGGCCTTGCTGAAGCAGCTAGCGCCACAGAGCTCTGTTTCTTCATCCTCCGACTTGATTGAGTAGGTGCGCATCTTGTCGACCCGAGTCGTTTATCAAGAAAGTGGACAACCAGTTCTTTTGAATGTACCTCTCCTTAAGAGGTTCAAAAAAAAGAGAAAGTAACTATCCTTATTCTTGGCTAGTGGAATGGAAGCAAGACTCTTTCTTATCCACATTGCCAAGGGTAGAGAACTAAAAGATAACTCAAGCTAGATAGAAAGGTGCAAAAGTCCAAAGGTGATTTCTTCACGGGCGTCGTGGTTGCGGTTTCTTCACCGCAGGCTGTGGCATCGCCGTGACAGGTCGTGTTCCTCCTCACTGGAGAATGGCAAGCAATGCCTCGCCAATGTCGCCTTTTTCTTTGGATCCATCATTGGGTCCTTGGCCAGTGCGGCTTCTACCAATCCGAGCCCAGCAATGGTAGATTGGTGTATGGCAGATTACGAATCTCCAGCCAGAGGCTGGTTAGTTAGTAGGTACGTAGTATCTATGATCACGGCAGCTTGCGGCGTTTTGGGGATCATGTGACCCCGAGAGTCTGTCGACATGAACGATAAGTCGATGGCCTTGGTGGCCTCTTATCGATCTTTGTCATCGAGGTGGTCGAGCCGAGAGTGCCTTTTGGCAGCCCAGCGTCGTTGCCCTTCGAGGAGGATCTGCTGATGGAGGAGAGTACCGCCCATCGGGCGCTTGATTCATCAGCTACCTGCTTGCGTGCCGCAAGCTCAGCATCCACCGCATGTTGGCGGTTGAACTCCTTTATGAGGATCTAGTGGAAGCCCATCATCATGTGGCGGGATGCATTATCTGGAAGGGGGTTGCCCTGCATGGCTTCCCTCACTCGCTCTCACTATTCTTCTAAATGGTGGATCTCTGGGCGACCCGACCCACCTCCGCTGTGGGTGTTGGGGTTGAGAGGGTTGGGCTGGTCACGACTGCCGTTGGTGGGGACATGGTTTGCCGGTGTCGGTGGTGCTTCCGTTTCTGGCGTTACCTTGAGTGCCTCCACCACCGTTGGTGATGATGGCACACATGTAGTGGTTGTTAAGAAATTGCTCTTGCAGTTCTCTGATCCAGAGCCATAGATGTCGTCTTCCGACAATAGATTGCATAGATTGGAGTCACAAGTGTTGTTGTTGTTGTTGTCTGTGTCGTAGGCTGATGCAGGAGTGTTGAGCTTTCTTAGGCTGCCAATTGGTGGTTGGAACCATGAGGCAGGTGCAATCGATGCTGCTGGCGAATGAAAGGGGAAGCAAAGCATGCCGATGTTGCTGACCTGGAAGGGTAGGCTCCTGATTGTCATGTTGGTTCCGTCTCCCACAAACTCGAAGGCTAGGTGGGTCGCCGGTGAGTGGACGGTGAAGTCGAAGGTGCTGAAGAGGAGGAGGTTCTCCACCACGGTGGAGTTGTAGATCGCGAGTGATGGGGCCATCGAAGCCACAACATCAGCACTCCCAGTTCCCATAGACAACGCTAATTGACGTGGGGTTAACACATCAATGTCCATGGTTGATGGAATTGTGTTTGAGACAGAGGGGGGTGACGGAAGCTTCATTTGGCTAACAGGCAAGAAAATTGGGGACACAAAGTTTACCCAGGTTCGGGCCCCCGGAGGGAAACCTTACTCCTACTTGTCTGCTCTCTATTATTGATGGAATAAAGGGTTACAAGGTTCATAGATGCAATCTGGCGTTGTACGAACTAGGGTTGCGATGATTCTTCTTGCACCCCCTCCTGGCTTTTATATAGGGAGTCCAGGTCTCGGGATAGCAAGGCGAGTTGGTTACAGCTTAGGGTTTTTCCCTTTAAACTTTCTATCTATTCTTTGCTGTGTCCTCCAAGGAGTAGCGTCTCCTTAGGCCTGGGACACCGAATCTTCATGGGCTTCATTTACATCGTGGGCTTCTCTTGGGGCGAAACATATATGCTAATCTTGGGTACCTGTAGGGCATACCCATGTCATGCCCCCAACTCAGCTTGGGCATCAAGCATTATATCAAGAAGCAAATACAATATATCAAGAAGCAAAATATTAATAAGACAAATGCAATATGAGGAGAAGAACCAAATGGAATAGGTTTTAATATGATGCTAAAATGCAATGTGGCAGGATGAAATGAGCATGATATGATGTGATGCAATAAATAGCAAGCATGTGGTAGCATTGATCTATATTTCTTATTTAGCATTCCAATGTTAGACAATTGGGATGCTACAAGTAGGACGTTTTGATCATATTTCTTAGGAGTACTTATATATCTTTCTTCAGAGAAAGTACCGCTTTGGTGTCCTTCTAAGTAGAAGTAACACCATTAAGCTATCTCAAATAATCCAATCTATCAAAGTAGATTATGACTAAGCTAAGGATATCATATGGATTAGTATAAATGGTGTAGTTTTGTAAAGATAATCCATGCAAGGTAGTAGGATCATATTATTAGTAATAATGGTAGATGCTATAGAGGTATGGTAATGAGCACTAGAGAATATACTGATGTAGTGGGAAGTAAAATCATGTGAGATTATTCCCTTGAGAATTCCACATGATGAATGGAATCTTGTTAAGAATCGATGATAACAAGGTCAAAAGAAGAGTAATCATGGTGAGTTTAGCTCCAAAACTATGATGAATAAGCAAATCATAACAAGACTATGGTGAGCCTATCTCTTAGCCATGATAAATTTGTAATTAGGGTAACGACCTAGTAAATAATTTTGAAAATGAAGTTAGAAGCAACATTGTAGGATCATGACATAAGTTATAAAGGTCATAGGGATCCAATAGTCTTTAACCTAGAGATATCAAAATTAGTCCCGAGAGTCCTCTAAGAGATTTTGTGAGGTTAATTTATAGAACAAACTGAAGGTAAGTTATATTCGTAGTCCCAAAAGGGAGGTACTAAGTTAGTCAAAGCCAATTTCAGACCACTTTGCTCAAAATTATCTAGTTGCAATTGAGAAGTTTGGGTAAGTATTGAGACGAAGAATAGTTTGACCTATAAGTGCTATGTAGCACCATACAAAATTACATGAGGAGGTGTCAGATATAACACATCTAAAATTGGGTTCTAGAGATGTTTTACTCAATGATTATAATTCGGTCTTAGGGTATTGTGTGTTATATGCACCAAAGTTGGATTTTCTTGGTTTCTCTTGGATTTTCTTGATTGACTAGATCTGTACATGAAGTTTAGCTTGATGTGCAAATGTATGTTGCATTAATAAAGTTATTACTTGATGTTATAGACCTAGGTAGGAATAGAATTTGTGTAAGGGAGAGACGAGTTTCAAGGGCAAATATGAAGACATGTATGAAGACTGAAGCAAAGTATAAAGATTATAAATATGATTTTGAAGCAAGAACCAATTCCAAACCATCCTTAGTCAGCAATAAGAAGGTAGTTTAGTGAAGAAAAGGTATGGAGTCATATGATAGGTGGAATTAAGGTTCATTCGTAGTAGGTGTTATTATTGTGGAGTTGATGAAGTAGTTATACTTAGGTTCATAGAAGTATCATGAAATGATATAAAGAAGAGATGTTGGAACAATAAGTGGTACTCAAGCTCCAAAATATCAAAGAGGATACCGGGAGTAAGGGAGTTGAACATGTATAGGATATTGTAGAGTCATCACACACTAGGATAATCCGTAACTGATACCTTATTGGCTAAATTAACCAAGTAATATTTGTATGACCTAAAGAGCATAAAGCATGGCCTAGGTTAAATTCAATAGAAAGGAGTATTGTCGTCCACAGTGGGCCATGTGAGGATGGAATCTACGCGAATCATAATCAACGAGACAATCACCGTCGATCGGGTCCTCTATGCCAGCAATGTCCCTCTCGTCCTTCTTGACGAGACTTGGATCCCGGCTAGGGAACCTGTGACCACCTATACAATCATGTCCTTTGGCGAGACTGATGTTTACCTCGGTTTTGCTGAACCTTCCCAACCCACCCTAGCGGTGATGACAGAGGCAGAAGAAATTTCTAAATCCACTTTGTCCGCAGAGGCGGTAGAGTTGTGGGTCTCATAAAACCCTAATCCCACCCAGCCCGCACCTGAAGCGGAGATAGGGGAGAAGATCGATTATGAAGCAGATCTCCCCAAGGAGGTCGAATCTCAGGAAGATCAAAGCAACAACATCTCTGGATCCGGCTCTGCCGATGCTAGAGCAGGAAAATCACTCCTGAGGCACCCCGTGAAGATGATGATGGACGGTGCCATAGTCAACACAGATGCGATCCTCGAGACCATCAAAAGTTTCAAGGACGCCAACGAAGAAAGTCGCAACTACCTTAGGACAAACACATTGCACTTCATCGGATACATTGGATCCAGATCTGTCTTTGATGATGCTGGAGACGACAATGACTCAGTGCTACAGGTAATTGGAATGAACAATGACTTACCAGCATCCTCAGATAATTCCGTGACGTCGGCAGAATTCCGAAAGTTCTCCACGGAAATTGAAGAGGAGATCAACTCCAAGACTGTGGAAGAAGGAGAAGTTATGGATCAAATCCCCTACAACAATAAGGATGAACGATCCGAAGAAAACTCTCTTGAACCGCATGATGATATGGATCTCGGAGATAATCCTAGCGTCCAGATGTCCGAGAGTACTGATAGAAGCTTAACTCTAGGAATCAGACGCAAAGCCGTCTTTGCTACCGGTGCTACCAAGAAGGCAACTAAGAAGAAGACTCTAGTTAAGGACCCTCCAGTTGATGAGGTAATCACCAAGGAATACGAAGAGGATTCAGATGGAGCTTTGATACCATATGAACCAAAAAGCACTCTGTTGGATGGACACATGGTTACTCCTAGTGCCTGTAAGATTCTCGGAGACGCACTCACCACACATATCCCGACAACCACAGATCTTACACCTGCGGAGTTGGAGGATGATGAGTGCATATTTGCATCATGTTTTATATTATTATTTTGCACTGTAGTTGTAGGATCTTGGTATTTTATGGTGTTCATGCACACATTTTATGTCTATTTTCACTAGGATCAGGACAGATGATGGATACAATTGACATAATTCTTGGAGCAGTTGTATTGGGGAGAAAAGGAGTAAAAAACAATGTAAATCGCTTATTTGGGACATATCAATAACACTAGAAGAAAACCCGAAGCGAACGAGGAATCCAGACGGTTTAACGACCAACTATACAGCGGGAATAATTTTCTGGCCATATAGTTCCTGCCGTATAGTTGGTGCCGCCACCGCCTCCTCAAATAGTTTCACCCTATACACCTAGATCGGGGAGATGACATACAGAACAACCAGAAATCGCCAAAACCTCACCTCCGGAAGGCATCTAGAGGGGGAACTCGTCCACCGGGGATCCATCTTCACCTGCGCAGATCTGGGAGGCTAAGGCATTGATCTTCATCATCAACCGCTACATCACCACCATCTCCATCCATCCCATCTACAACTTGTCTAGATCTTGTTGTAATTTATGTACTCGTTGTGGATTTATACAAGTACTATTCATCTATGGTAGATTCCATTGATATTTCCATGATGCTGATTGCCTCCATGTCTGAGTAGATCATTAGTTCTTGGGGAGATGGAGAAACCCTAGTATGAGACTGAAATAAGATAAAGTTTATTATCATATTCATTGCTGTGGCCATGTGTTAGATTTCATCATCTTGATGTTGGGAGAAGTCGACCTCTCAATATTTGCCTCATGTGGGGACTTGATGGAGGGAACTACTTATTGGTAGACGGAGGTGTGTTAGCACTTACAATGACTATAAAGCTGTTGGCACCCCTTACGTATCAACTTGGGAACCGAGGAAACTCACGGAACACTATCCATGCCATCGGATACGTCCTACGAGATTAAGTCCCTTAATAGCGCAGTAATTCGATTGATGTCGATTGCTGACTGTTGTGGTTATGAGGATGATGTGAGCAGTGGTTGCTACCTATTTGTCCAAATACGGAGTTCCTCCCACACATACATAGTTGAGAATGTTCATGATAATAATCTTTACCTTAGTTCTTTATAATGCTAGAGGTGTTCCCATTGCAGTTTCAAATCTCTTTTACATACATGATACTTACTCTCTGTGTTCAGTTGTTTTACTTTACTTATTGTTATCTTATACCAAAATCCCCAAAACACCTTTTTGCACAAAACTCGCATTTTATCTTGTTACTTAGAACTGTATTTACCATTTCTATTGTAGTATTTAATTCAAGAGTTATTAGACTTCAGACTCCTACTCCCTATGGGATCGATATCTTTATTTTGAAACTAGCTATAAACGATATGTGCACTTGCAGTCATCAGAGGACAGGGCCCAAGCTCTGGAAGTACATCGCCAAGTGCTCCTTGATGAAGCTACTCATATCCTCGGGGAGAAGCAGCGCCTTGCACCTGTGGGACAACCTAGTTCCCTGTAGCATCATAAGACCCAGAATGGCCCTGAATTGGCTAATAAAAATCCGGAGGTCCACAAAACCCTTTTCGAAGGAGACATAGTTGTGGGAAAAACTCAGATCGACAGCAAGGAAACTGGGTGTATGGCACGCCGGTAGAAAATTCTCCCGCGGACCAGGATCTCCTGGCAAATAATCCAAGTCCAGACTAGGTCTGACTAAGTGTGAAGCTACTCACCAAGGGCCTAGAAAAACAAAAGGTCGCCACGTCTGGCAGCGGAAAGCTGGTCTCCAAATCCGACCAATGCTGCACAACCACTGGTCGACAACAAGATGTAAGGCCCCGATGGGAGCCAAAACGACGCTATCATTCCGACCCTCAGGAGGACAACTATTCAAGAACCGGATCTTCAGGACATCAGCACAAACCCGCATGAAGCTGGAGCAACATCACCCCGGCCGCAGAGCGACACACTGTTGTAGCAATGGTCCAATAGCAACCTCCCGGCAACAGTCGAATAACTGCAGGGAAGAAGAAGAAGCAGAACGTCGGGAGAAGGACCAACAAAGAATGTCCCCTCCTAGACATACAAGCCATCCGTCTAAGCCACGTCACCATGATGACAATGACGGACGAAGGAACGATGAACACCACGTTGGATCAAGTCGACATGGTGGTTGTCACGACAAAGCTCCGACTGGAGGAAATAACCCACCGACAACACCCTCTCCATGAAGCAGCTCCCATAACGGCTCCCATGGAGGCCAAGGAGGGCGCCGTGGTGGAGGTGGTGGTAGAAGAAGCAGAAGTCCGGCTCATGGTCACTGTAGCCGTAGCGAACAACCGAGACAATGCTCTCTGTCACCAAGTGACGCCAGTGACCAGATCAACTCAAACATAGAGGTGCGACACTATGAGTAGGATAATATCTATGTGGGTCTAAAGTGCTTCGAACCACGCATACGACAAAAAATCTTTCCGGAAGGAATTGCAATCTCAAGGCACATTCAACCCTACGGCGATGTGGCTCGGCCAAACATCTGGCTCTTGGACTTCTTCTAGGCATACTGTATCGCCAAAGGAGGAAACAACTCGGTCGTGGCCCGGTATCTCCCTCTTATGTTAAGGAATACGGCTCTATCATGGCTCAATGAACTCCCGGAAAACACCATCCACAACTAGTAAGATACGCAAAGTGCTTTCTTTCGGAACTTCGAGGTAACATACAAAATACCCTCAATTGTTGGAGATCTGCAACGGTGCACCCAGAAACCCGGAGAAACTTGTCGGGACTACCTCGGACGATGGATCGACATAAAGAACTCCTGTGAAGGAGTAAACGACCAGACCACGATCGAAGCTTTCATCACGGGACTTCCAATTGGATTACTGCGTCATCGCTTAAAGTGCGAAAAAGTGACCGATTTGGGGGAGATGATAGAAATAGAGCAAATACGCTGATGTCGATGATGATTCAGAAGGACTGCTAAATGTACTAGCTGTGCTGCAGTCGGCCAAACAGCCAAAGCAGCGGGCCCCAAAACACAAGAACACCTCGGAAGAAAAAGCCAATCCAGAAACCGCAATAGTCAATGCAACTTTCGTGTCTAGGGGACGAGGAGGTGATCGGTGACGAGGCCGTGGAACTTCCAAAGTCCAAGGTGGAGGATACCAGCAACCTAGAAAAACCTACTCTTAGGCAGACATCACCAATAATCCATGTGTGCATCACCCGGATAGCAACGAGGTCTCGTCCCACATTAATGCTTAGTGTCATTTCAATGACGACATCAAGAAATACGAATCCGCTGGTTACAGGGCCAAGCGATAAAAAGGAAAGAAAAGTTCCAACAAAGACAAAGAGTACAAGGAAGATTCTGACATGGAGGAGGTAGAAGCCTCAAATACCAAGTTAGATGGAAAAAGACCTTCCCAACCAAGAAAGGCACCTACATCTACTTCTTTGGATCCCAACCAGCTAAGGTCAAAAAGGCAGTGATGCATGAGCTAAACACCACTATTTCGGCTGTCCCTCAGTTTCTGGACTAGTCGGAAGTGACAATTATCTTTGACCGAAGAGATCATCTGCCTAAACCACACAGGCGAAGAAAGTACACTTTGGTCGTTAATCCACTTATTGACAGCTATGAGTTTTCCAAGACCCTTATGGACGGTGGCAGTAGCATCAACATCATCTATGTCGAAGCACTATGTCGTATGCGGATACCAGAAACACATTTGAATCACAGCTCCCTAGTTTTCCATGGAGTTGTCCCCAGACGATAAGCGAACTCTCTGGGCGAAACACCTTGGAGCTTACCTTTGGAACTCCAAGGAACTATCGGACGGAAGCACTTTCCATTGAAGTGGTTCCATTCAAGAGCGCATACCACGCTATCTTTGGTTGTCCAGCTTACTAGGCTTTTATGTCTCTCCCTAGTTATATTTACAACATGATGAAAATTCCAGGTCCCCATGGCATCATCATGATCCGGGGAGACCCCAAGGACGCACGAGAATGCAAGGACGGAAACGCCGCCTTTGCTAAAGCCATACTGCATGCCGAGGAGTACCGGGAGATCAAGAAGAACATCCACCCATTCGAGATGCCCGTGACAAAGAAGGAGGTGATAAAGCCGACTCCGGAGTTCAAGGTATTGGAAGAGATGAAGACGACACCTTTGAAGGATGATGACCCCTCCAAGGTGACTCTGATAGGCGTAGGTTTAGTCCATGCATAGGAAAGCGTGCTCTTTGAGTTCGTAAAAGCTAATAAACACATCTTCGCATGGAAACCATCTGACATGACCGGAGTACCTAGGGAACTTGCCGAGCATAGCCCAAATGTGTATCCAAACACTAAACCCGTCAAACAGTCCTTATAATGTTTCGGCGATGAAAAGAGTAAAGCAATAACTAAAGACCTATCCTGGCTTGAGTTAGCCGCATTCATAGAAGATGTCATCCATACTGATTGTTCGACCAATCCTATAATGGTCCCTAAAAAGGACACCACTGATTTAAGGATGTGTGTTGATTATACTGCCTTGAACAAGGATTGTCCTAAAGATCCATCCGCTCTGCCTAGAATTGATCAAGTCATCGACTTGACAGCAGGATCGGAACTCATATGTTTTCTCAACGCATATTTCGGATATCACCAAATTCAAATGAAGGAGTTAGACAAAATAAAGACTTTGTTCATCACCCCCTTCGGAACCCTCTGCTACGTAACGATGCCTTTTGGGCTAAAAAACGCAGGAGCTACATACCAGCGCACTATGCGCCGTTGCCTCCATGATCAAATCGGATGCAAGTACATGCATATGTGGATGACATAGCTGTGATGTCCAAAAAGAAGGAACCGCTTATTTTCGACTTGGAGGAAACATTCAGCAAGCTACGAAAATACAATATAATGCTTAAACCATAAAAGTGTTTCTTTGAAATACCAGCCAGAAGATTGTTAGGTTTCATTGTGTCTCGATGAGGCATAGAGGTAAATCAAGACAAAATAAAGGCTATACTCAACATTTCCAGGCCAACTCGGTCAGTTGGTTCATAAGCCGACTCGGTGAAAGATATGCACCATTACAAGCTCTTGAAAAACACCTAGAAGTTCATCTGGACTAATGAAACTGAAGTTGCACTTCAGGATCTAAAAGACATACTTTCATCTTCCCCTATCGTTGCAGCACTGCGACCAAACATGAACCGATGTTGCTCTACTTAGCTATGACAAACAGAGTCGTCAGTGTCATCATGGTTGTGGAATGGCCAGAACAAAAACATGAACACCTGGTGCAACGTCTAACCTATTATCTCAGTGAGGTCTTGACTGAATTGAAACAAAGGTATCCTCATTACCAAAAGTTAGCCTATGGCGTGTTCTTTGCATCCAGAAATCTATGACATTATTTTCAAGAGCGCAAGATTACCGTGGTGAGCACAAGTCCCATGAGACATATAATCAACAACAACGATGCCACAGGACGCGTCGCGAAGTGGGGCATTGAGCTAACAGCTTTTGATATTGAGTATAAACCTCGCACACAAATCAAATCCCAGATTCTTGCCGATTTTGTCACTGATTGGATAGAAACGGTAGAAAACACTGGTCTCCAAGATTCGGAAGTTTGGACCTTACATTTTGACGGGTCTAAAGCGCTCGGGGGCTCGGAATGGTGCTCAAGTCACCCCAAGGTTAGAAATTGTTCTATGTGTTGTAGATTCACTTCACGGCGACAAATAACATTGCTGAATTTGAAGCCTTGCTGCATGGAATTCAAATTGCAAAAGACATCAACATTCACCGACTCATGTGTTACGGAGACTCAGATGTAGTTGCCTAGAAAGTATCAAATATCTTCAATGCAAACAAGAACATGGTAGCATATAGAGCTGTCGTGGATGAATTATCTAAATTGTTCGAAGGGTTTGAGGTTCAACACATTCCTCGAACGGAAAATGAGGAAGCAGATGCGCTATCAAGAATAGGCTCTGTGCAGAAAAAGTCCGGGATGGTGCTTTTTTGGAGCACTTAAGAGTTCCCTCTATCATAGGGGTTGATGAGAGTATCCAACCAAATCTGGCTCTCCTCTTATAGCAGTTCTGACTGTAATTCCCAGATGGAGAAAACCCTACCTTGATTTCTTGGTAGATAGAAAATTACCCCAAGACGAAGTTCTGAGCCGGGAAATCGTCCGACGAGCAAAATCCTACATAGTGGTGAGTTGTGAGCTCTATAAAGGAGTGTGTCTAGGGTCTTTAAGTGATGTGTTTCTCCGGAAGAAGGAGTGGAAATCCTAAGGGAAATCCACGAAGGTGAATGCAGGCATCACGCCGCAGCCAAATCTTTAGTCGAAAAGGCTTTTAGACATAGAATTTCTAGCTTACAGCTTATGTCGATGTCGAACGGCTAGTCATGACGTGCAAAGGTTGCCCAAAAGTATGCCAAACAAGCCCATGTTCTAGCTAGTCAACTGCAAACAATTCCAATTACATGGCCCTTTGCGGTCTTGGGGCTTGACATGGTAGGACCGTTTAAGTGGATACACCCATGTTCTTGTGATGGTGGACAAACTCACGAAATGGATTGACGCAAAACCCATCACAAGTTGTGATGGAGAAACAGCCAAAAACTTCGTCGAGGACATTATAATCCGATTTGTGTATCCTCACAGTATTATTACAGACAACGGGAGTAACTTTTCCATGGGAGAACTTGTCGAATTTTGCAATGATCAAGGGATCCGACTCGATATTGCATCAGCCGCGTGTCCACAAGCCAACGGACAAGTCAAAAGGGAAATTGGTTTAATTCTTCAAGGCCGACGACCAACACTCGAAGCACCACTTCACCGTGCTATGGGGGCTTGCACGGACGAATTGCCGTCTGTTGTATGGAGTTTACGAACTACTCCTAACAGGTCAACTAGATATACGTCCTTCTTATTGGTGCATGGTGCATAAGCAGTTCTTCCAAGTGATCTTATTCAGACTTCTCCCCAAGTCACTGTGTATACCGAAGAGGATGCTGAAGTCGCTCGACAAGATGACCTCGATATGCTCAAGGAAGTTCATGTCGTTGCTGAGTAGAGATCTACAGCCTATCAGTAGAAGTTATGCAAGTATCATAGTCAGAGAATCAGAAACATGTCTTTTAGGAAGGGCGATATGGTTGTCCAGCTAGTTCAAAAAAGAGAGCACAAACTTGCCCCTATATGGAAGGGACCCTTTATGGTTAGTCGAGTGTTGCACAATGGTTCTTACTACCTAATTGACATGAGGCCAGAAAAAGAAAGACTTGCTACTATGAAGAGAAAGAGAGCTAGAGGAAGTACAAACCTGGATGAAATAGACCGTCCATGGAATATTGCTCAGCTATGTCCCTTTTATTCTTAAATTTCTTTCTTTGTAATAATATCAATGTACATCTTCAAAGTGAAATAAAGTGTTGGTCTTCTCAATTTTTTTTGGGTTGTTTTTAAGTGCCATCTTATTTCCGAATGATCATGTCATAGTTGAAAAGCCCAGAATACTTGAATGTAGTTTATGCTCATTTTTGTTCTGGTTAGATTTCTGATTCTAAAAATGCTACCTTCGGGTATAAGTCTAAATTTTGTAGTTTACACTTGGTTTTTTTGTCTGATTGCTGGACACGGGTATTTTCCGAGTAGTTAATTGTTTGTACTGGAAGCCGACTTTGATTCCGTGTTTAAACTAGTTTAGCAATTGAGCTCCATTGCACGACAAAGTTTTTGTGCCGAAGGTTTGCCGGCTCATGAAAGGGACGATACAGGAAGCCAGATAAGCGATAAGTATAGACAAAACAGTGCTGAAGTATTTCTCAAGCACAAAAATAAAACCAAAAGTGCTAAATAAGTAAAGCATAAGTTCTTACAAACTAGCACATCAAAATATTATTCTACCTATTACATCAGATGTTTTTTCAAAATAACACATTGTTTTTATGGTGAACTCTATGATGGATGTGAAGACGAAGGATTTGCCGAATTGCTGGAGACATCACCCGTATCACCCCAATATCTTTTCGAGACAAGTATATTAGACTTAGTCTATTCATCGTCTTCGGAAGCTTCAGCAACTTGTTCTTTGGGGGGACGTGGCACTTCGATGGGTGTGAAGAACGGATCATCATAGCTGGTCAGCTTAGCCATGCGACAAGCATATCCGGCACAAGCATCCCAGATTTCTTTGATATTATGTGGCTTGCCGTCTTCATCAACAGTCGAATAACCCTTTGTAACTTGCCATATTTACATGCTTCATGGTGGCTCAATACCATTGTCAGGCATTCTGTGTCGCTATGCATGCATAGGACATGTTCCAATCCTTAACAAGCTTGGCATGTCCTTCGCCTTATCTCGTACCTCAAAGGCAGACATTGTGTTTAAGCTAGAGAGCTGGACGGATTCACCGATTTCCTCCAAATATTGGCAGAAGTCATGTATTAGATCTCCGATAGCAACAAGCCGGCTTGTACGAGATCCAGATGAAGAGGCATCAAGAATGTCGAGAGGGACTACAAATAAGAAACAAGGTTAACAATATATCCGAGAAAACAAAGTAAAAAAAAACAACAATTCAGAGATAGCAAACTTACCAAAGATAGTGTCATCTACTTTAGTCCTTTCCTCCCGAAGACTTCGGAGTTCATTCCGAAGATCTTTGGTGGTATCTATTACCCTGTCCAACTCATCCTTCAAGTTCGAGATAGCTTTGCCTTGTTTTGCTATTTTGAGGTCACGCTCCTCAGTAGCCATGTTGTTGGATTCAAGAAAGTTGTTAATGTTGCGCTCATGGTCTACGCTGAGTTTGTCGAGCTCGGCACGCAAGCCAAAATTTTTAATTTCCAAGACTTTGAAATCTCCGGCTTGTTCAATCAGCTTACAGGACTACTTTTACAAGTTCTAGAGCAGCAAGAAATAAGGTTAAATAAATATTCAACTACAACTCGAAAAACATACTATGATAATGAAGTCGGAAATGTTTACCTTTAGTTTCATCTTTTACAACTTTAAGTTGCACATTTTCAAGTAGAAGAGCTCCGATATCTCTCCACTTGTGGCAGATATTCTTCAATAATTCCTTGTTATAATCATTAAATATCTGTAAGTTAGAATGGTACTTAGAGTCAAAAGTCTACTAAGACTCAGGCTAATATATTTAACTAAGTTAAATATCAGCATGAGCCTTGGGGGGATATACTATTTCATTCTTTGGCATCCTATAAAAGCATAAATTCGGATTCCTATCCACCTTCATGCTTGAGGGCTAGAGGATATGATATGAAATATAATAAAAAGAGTCGAATTATGACTTACATAATGTTCATGAGTCAGTTTGTTGAGGGCCATGTTCACTTCAGAAGAAACTTTCTCGGCGAGAGTTAAAGGAATCACTGGTGGGGGCAGAGCCACACCAGCCTTCAACCTATAGTCACGAAGATGACCTTGGTCAAGAAGCTCGATGAGTTTGATGTCCTCAGCTTCTTGAGCCTACTCCTCAGCTGTGATATTTTGGGTCTCCAGGCAATGGAGAGCCATCTTTTGGATTTCTTCCGCGCTCTTCCGAATAAGGAAAAGTTTGCAATACCCAGATTCTGTAGAAGGTTCTCCGTGAAGGTTTTAGCTGAGGGATCATTACCCTTTCAGGGTTCTTATCAACAGCCGGGTCACTCATGGTGACATCGGTTTGCGAACCAAGGTTCGTTGTCTCTAAAGCATGAGACAAAACATCTTCAGTATGTGGAGATGAAGTATCATCCAGTGTTGATGATGGCTTTGGGGTAGGAGTCGGAGGCGGGGCAGTACGCGAGGTTAGAGTCAACTTTTGCTGACGCAAAGTCTTCCCTGGTGAAGAAGTAAGATTGTTTTAGCCTTGCCCTTGGTGATTGTTTTAGCTCTGGATGGTAACAGAGTAAGATCGTTGCAATTAATAAAGAATACGAATTAAGATATAAAACTTTGTGAAGCAGTTTACCTCTTTACAACATGCACTTTCTATGTGCTAATGGAAACAGTCAAAGTTTTGCGCTTTCGGGTAAGCTTCTCCGGAAAAACTTCAAGTTCTTCATCCTCCTGAGGAATCGGATCCTCATGCGGATATCCCTCGAGAGGAGAAAGCTCCAACTCGGGGAGGTCAGCAAGCTGAAATATAGATTATTTCAGGATTGCAAATAATAAAAATATAGATGAGAAAATCAATGAGTATGAAATAATCAGTTAGAAAACTTGGTGTCAAAGGTTTATCAGCAGCGAACATGTCCAGAGAAATGTCTGGAATCTTCTTTTCCACTCGCTCCTTGATGAACCATTTGATCCGGGTCTCGTACTCCTTATCAGGGATTGGGAGCAGGCTGATCCTCAGGTTGTCTTTCTTACTCTTGGTGAATGTATGCATGAGGCGATCACCATGGTGCTGGAGGGGTTGAATCCGACGGGCTAGCAAGCAATGGACTAAGTCGGATCCCATCAGGCCTTTGCTTCATTAGATATTCAATCCGCCTCTTGGCATGGATCAAATCTTCAGTAAGAGCCACAGAATATGCATCCCAAGACTCTTGGGGGCGGCGGCACCATCGAGAAAAGCCGGTAAAGCTTATTTGTTGCCGAGAGCCAGTTTGTCCTTATGATAAAAGAACATGGATGGCCACCTCTTCACCGACTCACTAGCTATAACCTTGGGGTAGACTCGGTCTCTCTTAAGGGTCGGGCTCAGTGTTCTGGTAATGTAAACCGATGATGATGGAATTTCTCCGGGTACCGAAGTAGTACCGGAACAAAGTGAGACTCGGCTTTATTCCGAGATAACACTCATAAAGGGATACGTGGGCACTAAGCTCTAGAATCATATTGGGGGGAATTGTGGAGTTGAACTCCATACTAATCTATAACCTCGGACAAGAACTCTGAGGGAGGAAAACACAAACCTCGGTCCATATGGGTGCCGAAGTGGACCCTATCATCGCAATGAGGGGTGGGGACAATTTCGTTGAACCCGCTCCGCTATTCACCGGCGTAGAGGAGGCCTTCCTTCTCAACACCGTGTAGCTTTTCATCGTTGAGCACGCATGAGATCCAGAACCCGTGGAAGTTCTCGTTCTTCGCTGCCACAGTTGTTGCCGCTGTCCTCGCCGTCACGCCAGAAGAAAATACGTTAGCCATCTGGTCGGGGGCAGTGACCTTTGGTGGGCGGTGCTGTGGGATTGGGGAAGGAAAAGGAGGTAGGGGCGCTATGTCGCTTGGAGGAAGAAGAGGGCAAAGGCTGGTGAGAGGATCTCAACCCCTTATGAACTACGCCTGTGCCAAGATTCTTGTGAACGAATAATAATTTCTGCCACACGTCATGGAAGGAACTAGAAACTTCCTCAAGAAGATTATGCCTCCTTCATCTCCATGCACGCATTAAACGGCACCTTGGTTCTGCACGAAGCGGACCCACCAAGACTTGACCTTGACTTCTGTCAGGTTATGCCAGAGACCAATTTCTAGCTTTGTTTGAAATCTAGGTGGGGAAAACCGTAATGAAGTACTCACAGGTCTGACTCAACTTGAGACCTGGATCCTACTTTTGTTTTAGAGTTTCATGAACCCTTCAAGACTCTACAGCTGAAGAAAGTATACGATGAAATCCGACATTGGATCTTGGAGGCTTCTAGGAGCTACTGTTGGGGATATACTTTCCGGGTATACCCACTGTGACTAGCTGACCAGGGTGGCCCACTTCAGGTTACAACTTTGCTTCATGAGCGGCCCAATGAAGGAGAGAAGACGGAGTTCCATTCGGCTATAGGAAGGCCTAGAAGACTTACTAAGTTAGGCATGTATAGTTACTTGTAGTCCAAGATGTACCCTATAACCGACTTTGTATCATAGCCAGATATGTCTCTCCTGTAACCCTAGGCCGGATATCTATGTATGCCATCCTAGGGACCAGCCTTTAGGGCACCCACAACTTACAACCTCAACTCGCACAGGAAAAACCTCTTTTAATTTGTACTTCCGGCTCTAACTACTACTGGACTGCTAGCAGGAGTAGGATCCATCTACCGTCGGCGGATTCGAACCTAGGTAAAGCTTGTGTGCTCATCGTCCTGGAATACTGTCGCCTCACACCCCCCTTTCTCCACACGCCTAGAGGACCCCCTCTCGGTGTACACGTCTTCAATCCGACGACAAGTATTACATTGGAGCAAATGTCTTCCATGGTGCCTTGTGAAGTCGGATTTGTCAAAGTTTGAGTGTCCTAAAAATTGAAAGTAAGGCAGATAAGGACGAACAAGTCTTAGTGTCAGTTATTTTAAGATCTCTTAGGTAAGAAACTTACCTTTAGAAGAGATAAAGAACATGTAGGTATGAATAGTGGTTTGTAGAATTCACCTCGAATATCCATAGTTGTGTGGGTACACCGTTGATTTCCTCCATCAAATCATATAGAGGTATAAGTGTAAGGTATTTATAGAATCATGTCCTAGCCATGGAAACCAAATGGTCATATACATAGAGTTAGAGATTATTTGAAAACTCTAAGGGGGATAGTGGATAATGAAGTATAAGTATCAGGATTCGGTATCTAGTGTAAAGTTAGGGAGAAATCCTAAACTATGATTTAGGTAGACCTTATTTTCATAACTAAAATTTAAAATAACTAAAATTTAAAATAACTATTTAAAATTTAAAATAACTATTTAAAATAACTATATTCTGTTAGTAGATTCAAAAATCAATTCAAAGAGATTCACTAAACCAAATTGCATGACTCCAATTTTGTTAGAAAGATAAACAAATTATCTATCCAAGCCCGTTGGATTCAAACCATTTGAAATTATAGATCACCTAGAGTAAAAAAAATAAGACATAGACTTTTCCAACTTCAAACATTTTTCAAAAATCAACCATAAGTGTTTTTGAGTTGATTGCAACTCTCAAAAATCACATTTGATAAGATCTATCTGAATATGTAAAAATATTTAGGTTTACATGCAGTGACATTGGACTAGTACCAAAATAATGCTATATAGGCATTTCTAGTCACTTTAATTCTATTAAATGATAATCTTAAACTTTATAAAATATGACCACCACTTCAAATCACATTCTCATGTATTAGAATATGCGGTGATGACACGTGTAAACATGATCCCATATTTTCATTGGAGAATATTAAATCTTAAGTATTTTCAATGAGTAGAAATTACTTTTCTAAAATAAGATAAACAAGATTAAGTCTTTATTTCATGTGATGATTGTGATGATGCTAGATCATCAAGTGTGAGCCTAAATGTGCTAAATAGAAATAGTTAAGTATTGTTTGGTAATTGTGTACCTCGTATTCATTTATACATGATAGTACCGACCTGGGATACGAGGAGGAGGAGTACTACCAAGAAAAAGAAGAAGAGGAGAACTTCAATCACTGCACTACTCAAGGCAAGCTAAAACTTGCAAGTGTCATACTTATGCAAGCCATCACTAATTGCAAGAAAGAACTATGCAAGTTAAAACTTGCCCACTTGATAACCTATGCAAGATGCATTAGGCATGCTTGGTTATGCAACTTTGACTATACCAATCCCAAGTTTTACTTGCAAGCTTTATTATTTTACTTTTACCAAAGTTCTTTACTTTTACTTAGTACTTTGTGAGTATTGGAAAAATAGGATAGATACCATAAAGAGTATAAAACTAGGCCTAAGTAGTTATACTTAGATGTCATTCCAAGGCATGAGATTAGAGTTGGATAGTTACCCTTGATTAGCACCCCTCATTAGTGAATACCCTCAACTTTAGTGGCTAGTGCTAAGCATAAAAGTTGATCAATTTAGATGGGAATACTTGGTGAAACTGGTTATGAAAACCTTGGAATGAGGATTCATTCTATTGAAATGTTTTGACATTTCTTGGGAAACACAAAAGGATTTGATGATGAAACTTTTGAGGCATGAGCCTTAGGCCTTTATAAAAACTGATGGTTCGGTTTGGATGCGATACCATTCCAAATTTACTGTACAACCATAATACCTGAATTGGGTAGGGATTAACTGGAAGTTTATATGCCTTAGTATGGGTTCCCTCGCGGAAAGAGGTTGATCTAAGGCTACCTCGTGAGTGTGAATTCCACCTATGTAGTGCCCAGGATGGCAAATGGCCATGGTTGGGAGGCCAAGCTCATAGGGAGGTGCCTATACTAGTGTGTGTAATTGAAAGGTTATGATTGATTATCCGTATACTAAGTATGATGATTCAGGGTTATCCCTGACGGATGTATCGAATTTTGTGGCGAAAGTGTACCACCTCTGCAGAGTGTCAAACTATTCGAATAGCCACGTCCGCAGTCATGGACAGTTGGAGTGGCCATACTATTCCGTCGTCAGATGTTTTGAAAATGACTTGTGAATTGAACTATGAGTTTGACTTGACCACAACAGGGTTGTGAACATGAAAACTAAGTTCCCACTTAAGTGATTTAGAATATTAACTTAGTTTTCTTTACTTCTAAACTCACTATGAGATAAACCTGGCTTTTTGCAAATAAACCTTGAGCTTAAGATGCCTACTAGAGCTACTTTACTTGTTAGTGATAGTTTGCGAGTACTTAAAGAGTACTCATGGCTTTGTCCCTAGCTATACCCATGGCCAGACTATGAGGAGGACTACCAGGATGCTGGACAGCAGGAGGTCTACGACAACTAGGATCATCTCCAATCGTCAGCATTGCCTGTGACTCTAAAGATGGAGCCCCTACTACCTTTATTTTTTGCTGCTTGATTTGTATTAAGACTGGATCATGAGATCCTTTATTTGTAAGACCTTATTATGGTTTGTAATGGATGATGTACCGTGGTACCAATTCTGTTATGTCTCGCAAAGATGGTAATCCTAGGATTGCGAGGTATGGCATAACAGGCATCTGGGATTAAAAATCTGGGTGTTGACAATGCGCCAAGTTAGTATGGAACTGTTAAGGCCTACAGTCGGCCCATCACTATTCTCACATTCCGTCATGGGCCACCTACTAACGACCCTTCTTTGAGAAGGTCTATTATTCTTCTGGCCTTTTATTGTTCCGACCATCAACTATTCAGGACCACTATCAGCATGTTACTATTCTGGTCGGGTACTGTTCTGGCCTGGTAATTTTGTTACACTATTACTATTCTTGTTTGGTAATTTTTTTGGTCTATTATTGTTCTGGCTTGTTACTGTTCTGGCCCTTAACTGTTCTGGTATTTTATTTTTGTGGCCCTTTACAGTTGTTTCCTATTACTGTTCTAGCATGTTACTGTTCTGGTATGTTACTGTGTTGGCCTTTTACGGTTGTGGCATGTTACTGTTCTAGCCTGTTTCTGCTCTGGCCTGCTACTGTTCTAGCCTGTTAGTGTTTTGTCCTGTTATTGCTACTAGTTCTCACCTATGGGTCAGCTCATTACGTTTACGGTCTTTTATAGTTTCATCCTTTTAGAAGACCATGCCAATATCATAAAAGGTGTATAATTAGCGAGCATCTTTTACTGTTCATCGTCTACCCAAAACAAGATGGGACAATAAAAAAGCCTGATATTGTTCCCTAATTGACCTGGTTGGCGCAGTTATGGTACCGCTACCTCCATGTGTGGACATGGTAAACTAAATTCCTACATTACCTATGCGAGTTATCTAGATATTACATCAGCTGCAAACTTCTTAAAACTATTACATGTTATCAACTCAAGGGAAATAAAATTCGGCATTTCAGTTGACAGTCGAGATGATAACAAAGTCCTCAGTTTGCTTTCTCAATCTAACACATGCATCTCCCATTGAGTGTGACAGCTACATTGGAGGAGACATGATCTTGCAGCCCCCTCTTTGGTGGCGACAGCAATAATTGCAGTCTGAAACTAAGTAATAACAAGTTAATACATCAAATAAGAAAAACTACTCATTTGACTGATATGATAAGAGCTATGAACTAGATTTTACTACTTGTGAATGGTTCAATTATTGACCAACACGTCAAACAAATAGGACAAGCAAGCACACATTAAACATTGTTTACCGTGAAACGAGCAATCAAAAAAGTGTGTGTGTCTTATAATTTTAGCAAATATAAACTAGCTAGGTCATTTCAACAAATATATATGGAAGCAGTTGTATACCCTAGAACGCAAGAGACATTGGGTGACTTGTAATTTGCACTGAGCTACACAATGGCATGCGGTTATTTTTGTAGCTAAGAATTAACCAGATAGAAATTATAACTACATCATACGAGAACTTGTAGAGCGGAATGTAAACCATGAATGAACTATATAGTAGAGTATAGTTATGTCATTGCTTAGGATGAACCAGATCCAGAGACGAGATATAATGGTGTCGCTTGTGAATCTGTAGAACAGGACAAACAAGCATTAGATAAGTGTCCCTACAATGAAATGAGCAATCAAACAAAGTGTTTTTAGAATTTCAGCCCATATAAACTAGCCAGGTCATTTCAGAAAATATATATGTAAGCAGTGGTATCTCCTAGAATCCAAGAGACATTTGGTGACTCAGAATTTGTGGTGAGCTACACATGGCATGTAGTTACTGTCATGGCTAAGAATCAACCAGATAGAAATTATAATGGCATCATAAGAGAACTTCTAGAGCAGGAATGCAAACCACGAACTCCATAGTAGGAGACAGTTATGCCATTGCTTAGTACGAACCATCACCAGATAAGGAAATAATGGTGTCTCTTGTGAACCTATAGAATAGGCTATGCAAGCCAACATGTTCATTGTTCCATTTTGAGCTCTATGCAAGAGAAAGAAAATAGTTAGTGTTGCAGCTTTTGAAGAACAAGATGGCAACAACAAAATTATAATCGAATTAGTATGAAGAGTTTAAACGGGTGCCAATGAGGAAAAAATAACAGGAACCTATCTCAGGACGAACTAGATAGATTCAGTAACTATAGGGCAGGGGATCCACACTAATATTTTCCACTGACTTCAGATTTTGGAAGAATTACATGATAGCAGACAATTACTGTTGTATGGAGCAGCTAAGAACATGTGCATGCCTTCCTTTAAAATTTGTAGAGCAGCGAATGCAAACCAACATGTCTAGTGACCTTGTATGTAGCACGAATAACAGGCATGCACATTGACTAGGTGTGTAGCAAGATTACAAACATGCAGTTCACTGTGACAGGCTTGAACCTATTATACTGCTGACAAAACAAAAACGGCATGGAGAGTTGGTTACCTTTGTCGGAGAGGCGTCTAAGCATCGTCGGTACCGTGCGGGTGACGTCTAGGTCACCGAGGGTGTTGCGGTTGTGGTGGCTATTGGTGTCGGGGAAGCATATCTTGGGTGGTCGATGCTGGGTTGAGCACGGTGGACGAGAGCATCACTGAGGCAGATTCGTTGCAGTGAACGGCGACGTCCGTGCACCTGGTTAGGAGTAGTGACATGGAACTCATTGAACTAGATCTCGTCTGGTGGACACCGGTGAAGCGGATCCAGTATAGTTGGGTAGCTTTCGGTAGTAGGGAAGTAGAGACTAGGCGGTCGACGACGCCATCGACATGGTTAGTGAGACCGCACCTCTAGTGGAGTGGCAGAGAGACCCAGTGAACTAGATCCGGTGGGGTGGGCGTTAGTGAAGCGGCTACAGGGCGGTGCACGAGATAGCAGCTCAAGCGGCTCCAGCCGCCATGGAATTGCTGCTGGCAGGTGCACGTGGTGGTCGTGGAAGTGATGGCCTAGGAGAGGAGCCTGTGGTTTTTGGGAGGGCCATCGGGAAAAACTACATGAATCAGGACTAAGGAGGTGAACAGAAAAATAATTACGATCGTGCCCCCAAGCTACCGACTTTAGCTTGCCCATAAGGCATCTGAACAATGGGTAGAATGGGAATTTTGAAGTCAAAAGTTTCTGAAATGGAGGGACGCAAAATGCTTCAAGGTAAGTATGTGATTTTGCCACTCAATTGAGATTTTGAATTTCGCGACCATCCATCTAATAATAATAGAAAAATGGTACTCCCCCGGTGGGAGATTTTGCCTCAAAGTTTTTCAAATGGAGGGGCAGAAAATGCTTCAAAGTCCGTGTGTGGTTTTTCCACTCGATTGAGATTTTGAATTTGGCTAGCATCCATCTAATAATAATACAAAAATGGTACTCCCCTGGTGGGAGATTTTGCCTCAATGTTTTTGAAACGGTTAGGCGGGAAATGCTTCAAAGTCTGGGTGTGTGATTTTGCCACTGGATTGAGATTTTGAATTTGGCTAGTATGCATGTACTACTAGTAGTAGTAGTAGTAAAAAAGGTGGCAGAACGTATGGCTATCTAGTCAGAAATTCATGGCCGAGAGTCACATCAACTGATCGTCCATAACCACACATGTATCTCCCACTGTCCAGGATTACTAGGCGGGAGAGCAAAACCAGATACGTAGTATTGCCTAAATGCTTAGTATGGGGAATAAACTTCACCTATTCTATTTATCGCTAGTTATTGCATGTAGTAGTAATCCTAAAATCCAGCCAATACACGTGGCCACCGCATCTAATTGAAAACATGCAAGCCAATGTATCCACTCCCGTTTAACAACACGAGCGGCCAGGAGCATTAATAAGACGTGGTGGTTCATTTTTTTGGTCAACTAGAGGATTAATTGAGCAAAACTAGAATCATTAGAATGATGTCTTGGTACTACCAATTTGGTCCTCTGTCCTAGCAATTGAGACTGTACAAATAATTAAATACAATAAGGTTATGATACTACTACTAGTAGTATCATCCTACACATTCGCGTGCTCCCTGGAGTTGTACGCTGGTGTGCACGTCTGTTGTCCTGTAATTAGTGCGCATGCTCATAACTTTGCCAGTTTGATGAAATGCGGTTGCGGTTGCTGTGTGCATGCCATCATCTCATTTTTTATTTCCGCACGCTTCACTTGGCATTCCCAGGACTTTGTTTAAATGTGTGTCTCTAGAACCGCTTCCTCTGCCAGTCGACGGGACCAAGACCACACGAACGCCGTCACCATGTCTAGCAATAAGCAGCAGGACTCTTCGTGGGTTGGTCTCCCTGAGGGACTCATCTAGAAGATAGCTGACATCTTCCTTTCGACGGATGACTTCAACTACTACACCGCCTTCAGGGCAGTCTGCAGCACCTGGCGCGGCTTCACGGAGGAGCACTTTATGCTAGCCAACAGGATTGTTCTAGAGCACTAGTTGTCAGAGGAGTATCTGGTAGACGACGCTGCCATCATGTTGCTAAACGTGAGAACTGGCCGCCACCTTGAGAAGAAGATTAGCCAGGTTAATCGCAGGTGCTTTCTTGATATTCATCTATATATATGTGATCCTTTTTTGCATTCACCTCCTATACTATCTATTTTTGAAGTTCTGTTTCTTCGTCTACTTGTTGGCCAGGGTTTTGCTTCATGTTTTACCTTGATTGAATCTCAGTCTATTTACCTTGACTGAATCTCTGTTTCTCCTCTCTCTCTCAAGAAGGTACTTTTATGTCGGTAGCACAACCGGTGGCCTCCTTGTGCTTGGACAGAGGGTGCATTCATAAAAGACCCAATTGTATAACGCCTTCTTGGGTGCTATCAAGCGGCTGAGGGCCAAGATACTGACCGAGCAGGTGGCTTCTGTTGTTGTGACAATGATTCCGTCGATGATGGTGTTTACATCAAACCATCAAAACACCACCATTTGGTGGTTGGATGAGGGCACGGAGGAAGGGAGTCGCCCGATCTTTGGTGAAGGGTGGTACTCACCATATGACTTTGCGAAACTCTGGAGGATGACTTCTTACGCCGGTGATGTTTTTGTCGTAGACAGATATGTGTGTATCCTCTCGACTATGTGTGGTGATGCTCATGGGGATGTCTAGTTGCAATGCTTCGTAGGAACCCTGGAGATGCATGCCACCATTGTAGGCCCTGTTCTGGGCTACCAGTTCCTAGAGTATCGTTTTACCTCATCGAGTCTGATGTGGAGTTTTGTTCATTGTGAGTGGACTGGTCTATGTCGGCAGGCCGATTGTTTACGAGGTTGATACCCAGAACCGCGTCCGTCAGCCGGTAAGAGGCATCAGAAGTCGTCCTCTCTTCATTGCTGACAACCGGTGTGTCTTCACCGATAGGGCTAGGGTACCATGGTGTAGGCCGGTAGCACATACTATGTGGACCTATCCGAGCTTAGATCTTACAACTTTGAGGCTCTTGTGTGCAAAGAGGAGCCAAGGGTTGTATATGGGTATGTAGTAGGTGGATTATGGATCAATGACCATCCTTTCATACTCGATCGATTGCTGGTAGACTATTGCAGAATCGTCGAGCATTCTGAGCTACAGATGGTGCTGCCTTATGGCGAGGATGGTACCACCCACTAGGATTACTATGACGGCTATCCGTCAAATTGATGGATCGTGTGGGTCTGCTCCTGATGTATTCTCTTTAGGTCAGCTCTTTGTGTCTTCACTTTGTTGAGTGAACGTCTATAAATTATGCAAGTTCTATCGTGCCCATAATACAATGGATGGTCTCCCTGTTTCCACAAGATCGTGTGGTGTACCTCTTGCAATTTCACTGTTTTTCATGTGCGTGTAGTAATTCTGATAGATGCTCGATTTTTAACAATCCTCAAACAACTTACAACTACGAACTAAAGTAGATTATTACAATCCTCAATAAACTTGATAGTAATAAAATGAAGCATAAAAGTTACATTAGAGTCCAGCACAACTGAAAAAACATCATAACTGGTGTTACTGAAAAGGTGAAGGGAATATCCTCGAGAGACAATAATAAAGTGGTTATTATCTTATTCCTTGTTTATGATAAATGTTTATTTTGCATGCTATAATTTTATTGATTGGAAACGTCAACACATGTGTGTTTAATAAACAAAATACAAATTTCCTAGTAATGCCTCTCGTATAAACTAGCTCGTTGATTAACAAGATGATCAAGGTTTCCTGATCATGGACATTGGATGTTGTTAATAACGAGGTCACAACATTGGTGGAATGATGTGATGAACATTCATCTAAAGTATAGCATTATGATTAGAGTCATTATGTTTATATTGCTATAACATCATATGAAGTAATCTTAGTCCTTAGACCATGAGATCATGTTAAATGCTAACACCGGAAGAGTATCTTGATAACATCAAATGTCACACCGTAACAGGGTGACTATAAAGGTGGGTTCAGTGCTACGAAGGTGTTATGTTGAGGCTCATGGATCAAGAGTGGGATTAGTCCATCCCGATGACGGATAGATATACTCTGGGCCCTCTCGGTGATATCACATTGAAATAGCTTGCAAGCAAGTGATGTGATCACTAGAATGTTATATCACGGGAACGAGAAAAGATTGCATGTCGGTAACGAGGTCAAACTAGGTATTTGGCTACCGATGATCGAATCTCGGACATGTAATATATCATGAGACAAAGGGATTTAGTTACGACGTTAAAGGTTCACATGATCACAAGAGTCATCGTTGAATATGTGGGAGTCAGTACGGATCTCCAGGTCCCGCTGCTGATTATTGATCGGAGAGGGGTCTCGATCATGACTGTATTATTTGCGAACCGTAGGGTGACACACTTAAGGGATACCGACACAATTTGGAGCAAATATGTTTTAGATAAAGATTTAAGAAAGCGCTGGAATCATTTCGATGGAAACCAAAATTGTTTCGGGTGAAATTGCAGAAACTGGTTCTGCATGTGATATTGAAATGTTGCAGGGGGTTTTATGTGAATATTTGTTAATTAATGTAATTGAAAAAATTCTGAATAAAATAAATAAAATAGTTTTATTTAATGAGAGCTTGCATTAAATTTGGTGGAAATTTAATGCATGTGTGAGTGGAATTTTGAGTGGAGGCTTTTTATGGGTGTGGGAGCTCCACCCACATGAATGTGGAAGAGGTGGGGGCACCACCATGGCTGCCATGCCATGGCCCTTGGGTGCCCCCCTCTCCCCTATAAAAGTCCCCCCTCTCCTCCTCACAAACCACACCTCCTCGTGAAGGATCTCTCTCCCCCTCTAGTTATTCCCCATGGTCTCGGATTAGGGAGATACATGTTCCCGGTGGCTTTATCTAGAAAGGGGTTGCTGCTTCCGCTGCTTTGCTGGATCGAGGGACAGAGGTTGTAGGGGTACCGGACTGGACTTGGCAGTGCTGGCCTTGCTGGAGCTGGATCTGATGGACGTGCTGGAGCCGGATGATGTCTACGCACTTTTATTCTTGTAGACAATTGTTGGTCCTCCAAGTGCAGAGGTTTGTAGAACAGCAGCAAGTTTTCCCTTAAGTGGATCACCCAAGGTTTATCGAACTCAAGGAGGAAGTGGTCAAAGGTATTCCCTCTCAAGCAACCCTGCAATCAAGATACAAGAAGTCTCTTGTGTCCCCAACACACCCAATACACTTGTCAGGTGTATAGGTGCACTAGTTCGGCAAAGAGATAGTGAAATACAAGTGGTATGGATAAGTGGTAATGGTGATATAAAATAACTTGATGGCGTGAAAAAGACTAAAGCAAAACTGAAATAATGATGGAAGCAAGCAAACATGTAACAGATCTAGTAGCAAACGGTGTATCAATGCTTAGAAACAAGGCCTAGGGATCATACTTTCACTAGTGAACACTCTCATATAAATATATTATTCTTCATGATACTACTCTTAACTACTCTCCGGTTGGACACTCTAATCCATGGCAGGATTATAACAACACACCTCAAAGTAAGCCTTTCCCATCTAGAAAACCCCACACTGTCACCTTGAGTACTAGATGAGTCCAAAAAACACCACAATTTCATAAAAACATCGAACTCCAAATATAACTCATAACAAGTATTTGTAATCTCTAGCCTAAGTGCCACCATGGTGAGCACACTGTCACTTTCACACACATGGGGAGAGCAAAGATTCATTAAAGCACTTGAGTAGCAAGGTGGATCTACTAGATTACAAAGCTCATGATCACAATATGATCATGCATAGAGAGAGAGATGAACACATAGCTACCAGTAGAACCCTTAGCCTCGAGGAAGAACTACTCCCTCATCATCATGGGAATCAGCAATGGTGATGGAGATGGTGGTGGAGATCGATGGAGATGGCTCCGAGGGCACTTCCCCATCCCGGTAGGGTGCCGGAACAGAGACTTTCTGTCCCCCGAATCTCCCCTTTGGTGGCGGCGGCACTGTGGAACTTTTCGTGGATTTCTGATTGGGTTTATGCATCGGGAGG
The DNA here is from genome assembly GCA_910589775.1 of Avena eriantha. Lineage (NCBI taxonomy): Eukaryota > Viridiplantae > Streptophyta > Magnoliopsida > Poales > Poaceae > Avena > Avena eriantha. The sequence goes on along the minus strand of OU342746.1, from coordinate 100,886,529 downwards.
CTTCTTATAGGTGAAGAGGCAAGGTCGGTGGAGTGCCAGGGGGCCCACACCACCTAGTGGCGCAGCTAGGGCTAGCCCGCGCCACCATATGGTGTGGCCAGGCCCTGGCCGTCCTCCGTCTCTGCTTCGGGCTCCGTGAGTCTTCCGGTAAAATAGGAACTTTGGCTTTTGTCCCGTCCAATTCCGAGAATATTGATTTTCTGACTTTCCTGGAACCAAAAACAGCAGAAAACAGGCAACTGGCACTGTGGCTCTTTTTAATAGGTTAGTCCAAGAAATCATATGAAAAGTACTCCAAAGTGTGGACAAAACATAAGAAAGTAGATAAAACCAAGCATGGAACATCAAAAATTATAGATACATTTACAATGTATCACCAGACCTGCTGGACTTTATCACAATCTTGAGATCGGCAAGTGTACGACTACATCATCCACGAGTTCCATCTTGTTAAGAAAGCTTTGTTGTCTTTGAGGGTAACTTCTCTATGGATGTATATCCACCCGTTGCTTGTATCTAATAGATAGATCTTGGCGATAGTTCCCATCGTAGGAATTTTTTTGTTTTCTATGCTGAGAACCCAACAGTGGTATCAGAGCCTGATCTATGCACAGGTGCTTTGCACAGGTAGTACATATATGTTTATATGTGGGCGATGATGATCATGTTATTGCATCTTTCATGTATTTTGGATATTGGTGGCATAGTGGGATGAAGCGGCCCGGACAAACCTTACATGTCATCGCATATGAGACTGGTTCCACGACTGACATGCAACTAGTTTCGCATAAGTGGCTGGCGGGTGTCTGTCTGTCCTACTATAGTCAATATCTGATTTACAACGAGTTGCTAATAACTTGGTTATCCTCCTTGTGGTTCCATGTTCGTAGGTAAGACCGGTTCTATCTCTGAAAGCCCTAAGCCACGTAAAACTTGCAATGGACAAATTAGAGGCGTCTAGTTTAGATTGTTGTTGGGCTAGTGTCATGATATGGTAATGTTGTAAGTATATGTATGATAGATACTCTTACAACACACCTAACATGTAAGGTCCATAGACCTTGGCCTTACACACAAAGGAATGATAGAGATCATACCATGATGCATATGATAGAGATAATGCATGGACCATATCATCCCACTTTACACATTAGATGTTTGCATCTTATATTGCTAGTTTAGCGCTTTTAGTAGCATTGTAAGATGATCCCTCATTTAAATATCAAGATAAAATGTGTTCCTCCTTACGTATGCACCGTTCTATGGATCGTGTTTCGATACATCACGTGATGATCGGGTGTACTCGACTCTACGCTTTCATACAACGGGTGTAAGACAGTTTTACACACGTGAATACTAAGGTTCTTACTTGTCGAGCCTAGCATGTACAGACATGGCCTTGGAACACGGATCGAAAGGTTAAGCATGAGTCATATAGTTGATGTGATGCCCATATTGATGCTCGCCTTTGAAGCTACACCGACTCACATGATGATCGAACTTAGTGTAGTGGATTTGGCTCATGTAATCACCAAAAAGGCACGAGGGATGTCGTTTTTGAGCGGCAGTTCATTTCTAATTTGGATTAGTCGAACTCAATTTGTCATAAACTACATCGAAGTGAATTTGCATAATTTGTTGTACTCATTGGCATCTGTTCACTACCATATGCTTAGTTTTAATTGAGATAATAGAACTATATAATTCTGGATATTTACTTTACGAACTGGTATCATATTGTTTTGAATGTCAATTTAAAGTTTAGAAGTCCTATTGCAAACTTTCAACAAACTCTATTTACTCCATGAAGTTTAATAAGTAGTATCAAATCAAGAGTAAGAATTCCAATGTTAGTATCTAAAATATCATGTTTGCCTCCATGATTATTGATATTCAAAAGTTGTTTTAATATCAAGGTTATATAGGAGCTGAAATAATTGTTTCAGGAACCATCATGTGTGGAAGATATTGTGATATCTGAAACAATGTTTTTGGTTGCATTATGATAGAGTATAATTTAGCAAAATACATGTTCTCATATTGTATGAGAATTTGTGAAGGATGGAGATGCTAGGCATCCAGATCTCCCAAAAAGGTATTGGGAACTAACATTCTACTCGCGATTCTTCCTTATAGGCTATAGTAGCTTGATCATGAAAGTTGTCATGATAAGGATGAATAGAAGATGTAAGTAAAATGTTTACTACACTAATAGATTACTAAAGAACGGATTTTTGAAAGAACACCAAACATTTGATGATGGTGATCCACTTCAAAGTGCAAGTCCAAAGGTATTAGTATTTGAATATATACGCTTTGTACTATGTGTCATGTAAATGACACCACTATTGATGTTGATAGATTCTTTTAAAAGAAAAGGAATTGTTGAAAGAGAATCTATAAAATATTTGGCAGAAAATAAAAGGTCGGAGATGTCCAACTTAGGTGTATAAAAGATATACATGGTAGGGTTGTATTCTTTGCTTGTTAAACAATGTGGTTCTGAGGTATTGGATACCGAATTGGTTGGTGTGAAGTGTCATACAGAACAACACAATTCATGAACTGCAACGGCCTAAGTAACTAGCAAGAGAATAAGTGATGATGTTCATCGAAAACAAATAAACTGTTATTGTGTTTTTCGTTGTCGTCAAACCTAGCCTTCAAGATTTGTTTTAATAATTGTTATTTTGTTCTGGTATTACGAGAACGATGGTTGTTAAAATAATTACCTTATTCCATAAAGGATGGATGAACTTTCACAAATCTAGTTGAAGAAATGACATCCATAAACATTATTGCTAAAATGTCGTAAGACAAATGATTGGAAGATCAATTATGAAGTGACATCGCTGTTTGAATTATGTTGGAAAGTAAACATGAAGAAACTCCATGTTGATGGATTTTTGGAGTCTTTTGATTTTGATCAATTGACGCTTGTGAAACTTTCCTCGAGATAATTGAAACTCCATCCATAGGCCAAAGAGGAACGGATGACTAATTTATTGGATATTATGCATATTGATGTATATAGTCCATTATGTGTAGCCATATGCGATGGATCTTTTGGCTTCATATGCTTTCTCCAGAAATTTGAGTGAATATATCTATATGTTTACTTAATAAGGAAGAAGTATGAAACATTTGAAAATTGTTCAAAGACTTTCAAGATGAAGTGAAAAATCATTGTAACAAGAAAATAAAAGAGTTTATGATTTGATCATAAAGGAAGATATTTGAGTTACAAGTTTAGCAAAACACCTAAGATTTCAGGAATTGTTCCATGAATTTGCATTTCCCGATAAACCACAGGAGTATGGTATGTTCGAGAGATCAAATCAAACCTTGTTTGACATGGTAAGATCAATGGTGTCATTTATAAAATTGCCATTATGTTTTAAGGATTAAAGCCTTAGAGACTACTGCTTTTACACTGAAAAGATCACCATCGCGATCCATTAAAATGACACCATATGATTTATGGTTTGGGATAAAACCCGAATTGTCTTTTCTTAAATTTTGGTATGCTATGCATAAGTAAAATGTTTACAACCAAAGTCGGATAAGCACGTCTTTGTAGGTTATCCCAAAGAATTTGTTGGGAATTGCTCCATAACATCGAGGACAAAAGAGTGTGTCGCTTGAAACGTCAAGTTTCTTGAGAAGGAATTTTTCGTGAAAAGTTAAGTGGGAGGACAATAGAACTTTGATAAGGTTGTTGAACCTTAGCTATATGTGCTAAGTAGCGCAGCACCGGAAAGTGTCCCGGTGGCGGCCACAATGCTCATGGCTCCCGTGATTACAAAGGGTGTGATCTTGGAGATTAGAGTTCTTATTGAACCATGTGGGTCGGTAAGAATCAAATAGTAAGATTTGAAACATAAGTAGTTATTGTTTTGACAATGATGAACCGACTGCATGCAAAGAAGCGATGATGGGCCCTGACTCCATAAAATGACTAGAAGTCGTAGAATCCATGATAGTATCCATACACGATAAATCAAGTTTCGGAACTTGGAAGACCCTCTGGAAAGGCGTGAAGCCTATCTGTCATGTTTGGATCTATAAAGAAATAGACATGGATGTTTAACATCTATGAAATAGTCGACATGTCGGAAATAAGTTACGGCAATGTTCAAGGAGTTGACTATGACAAGATTTGATCTATCGTAGCGATATTTAGTCTTGACAGATTAATGTAGCAACCACTACATATAATTTGGTATATGGTAGTTGAATAAACAAAACAAGGTTCTTCTAATAGAATGGTTACCTAGGACGTGTACATGACACGGTACGAAGGGCTTTGTTTCAAAGGGTGCTAAAATGGCATGCAAACTTCAATAGTTGAAGTGAGCATAGCGGAGTTGGAATCTTCACCATGATGAAAATGTTAAAGGAGTTTAATTTCATCGGAGATGATGAAGATGCTTGCATTTGCAAGAAATTAAGTGGGAGCGCTGAGACAAATTTCCAATACATTATGCAGAGTACATATTGATGATTGGAAATGATGTATCTTTTATTGACACAAGTTAAGAATTTCATTAAAATAGGATTTCGATGAAAGACTTGTGTAAAACTGGAATATTTGGCATTAATGTCTATATGGATAGATTGAGGCGCTAATATGGTTATACCAGATGTACATATATGAGATATTGAAAGGGTTCAATATGGAAACAACAAGAAAGGTTCTTGCTGCATGGAAATGATTGTATCAAGATTCAAGTGTTTCAACACTTGGTTAGTAAAATCACATGAAGATTTTGATCGATTATACCGTGATATGTATATATCCAGATATGTCCTATGCTCTAAATGTTATGAGCACATACTAGAATGATTCATAAGATCATCAATGGATGATAGTAAAGATATTCTTATGAGCTTTGGAAGAACTAAGAATATATCATGTATACATGACAAATAGTTAAAGGTAGTTCATTGTAAAGTGTTACATTGATACTAGTTTTGTCACAAGATACAAATTAAATTTATCTCAATTTATACTATGGGTGGCACAATGTAATGGAAAGGATGTTCCATGGTGGATTTGGATGAGTTCCAAAGTTGAGACATTGTGACGGATACTACAAAAAAGGGCTAAGTATATGACTACTATAGTAGCAGCAAAGGAGGGCATTTGTGTTAAGTAGTTTGTAATCATACTAGTTGTGGTTCAAAGTGGGCTAATATTATGAAGATATATTGTATGACAATAATATCAACATATTTTAACCCGAACGAACTAAAGGTCTCACCAAAGGACCAAATTTATACAATGCCATCTCATTTGAGAATGAGTGATGCGTAGAGACGCAAAGACATGCAAATACACACGGACCTGAAACTGTCAGATCCAGAGATTATGTTAACCACTAGCAATCACGTATATGCAACACCAGAAAGCCATAGGTGTTCAATACGCAAAGTTTTTCAAGCTAGATTATTGACTCTAGTGCAAGTGGGAGACTGAAGGGAATATGCCCGAGAGGCAATAATAAAGTGGTTATTATCTTATTCCTTGTTTATGATAAATGTTTATTTTGCATGCTATAATTGTATTTATTGGAAATGTCAATACATGTGTGTTTAATAAACAAAATACAAAGTTCCTAGTAATGCCTCTCATATAAACTATCTCGTTGATTAATAAGATGATCAAGGTTTCCTGATCATGGGCATTGGATGTTGTTAATAACGAGGTCACAACATTGGTGGAATGATATGATGAACATTCATTCGAAGTATAGCATTACGATTAGAGTCATTATGTTTATATTTCTATAACATCATACGAAGTAATCTTAGTCCTTACACCATGAGATCATGTTAATTGCTAACACCGGAAGAGTATCTTGATAACATCAAACGTCACACCGTAACAGGGTGACTATAAAGGTGGGTTCAGTGCTACGAAGGTGTTATGTTGAGGCTCATGGATCAAGAGTGGGATTTATCAATCACGATGACGGATAGATATACTCTGGGCCCTCTCGGTGATATCACATTAAGATAGCTTGCAAGCAGGTGATGTGATCACTAGAATGTTATATCACGGGAACGAGAAAAGTGTGCATGTCGGTAACGAGATCAAACTAGGTATTTGGATACCGATGATAGAATCTCGTACATGTAATATATCATGAGACAAAGGGATTCAGTTATGACGTTAAAGGTTCACACAATCATAAGAGTCATTGTTGAATATGTGGGAGTCAGTACGGATCTCCATGTCCCACTACTGATTATTGATCGGAGAGGGGTCTCAATCATGTCTGCATTATTATCGAACCGTAGGGTGACACACTTAAGGGATACCGACACCATTTGGAGCAAATATGTTTCAGATAAAGATTTAAGAAAGCGCTGGAATCATTTCGATGGAAACCGAAATTGTTTCGGGTGAAATTGCAGAAATTGGTTCTGCATGTGATATTGAAATGTTGCAGGGGGTTTTATGTGAATGTTTGTTAGTTAATGTAATTTACAAAATTCTGAATAAAATAAATAAAATAGTTTTATTTAATGAGAGCTTGCATTAAATTTGGTGGAAATTGAATGCATGTGTGAGTGGAATTTTGAGTGGAGGCTTTTTATGGGAGTGGGGGCACCACCATGGCTGCCATGCCATGGCCCTTGGGTGCCCCCCTCTCCCCTATAAAAGGCCCCCCTCTCCTTCTCACAAACCACACCTCCTCGTGAAGGATCTCTCTCCCCATCTAGTTATTCCCCATGGTCTCGGATTAGTGAGATACATGTTCCCGGTGGCTTTATCTAGAAAGGAGTTGCTGCTTCCGCTGCTTTGCTGGAGCGAGGGACGGAGGTTGTCGGGGTACTGGACGTGTGTGTGATCACCGATGCATCGCTGCTTTGCGGTGCTGGACTTGGTGGTGCTGGACTTGCTGGAGCTGGATATGATGGACGTGCTGGAGCCGGACCTGCTGGACTTCATCACGATCTTGAGATCAGCAAGTGTACGACTACATCATCCACGAGTTCCATCTTGTTTAAAAAGCTTTGTTGTCTTCGAGGGTAAGTTCTCTATGGATGTATATCCACCCGTTGCTTGTATCTAATAGATAGATCTTGTCCATAGTTCCCATCGTAGGAATTTTTTTGTTTTCTATGCTGAGAACCCAACAAAAGGTCTCTATGGAGCTTGCATCGCGGGACATGTAACAACTGGCTTCCTATGAGAGTTGTAGATGAGATCATTAAGTATGTTCTGCGTCAAAGCTTGCTTGTTTTCCAATTCATATAAGTCTTTGCATGCTATGGTGATCACTGAATCTATTTTCTTGGCTTTTTGCTCGACAATATCAAGGGCATCTTGCAGGGCATCCTCAAATAATCTTTTGGGTAGAATAAGAGGATCAGTCGAAGCGGTGTGCCATGAGCAATATGTATTGTCACTACTGTTGTGTGAAACAAAATCTAAACTTGGAGAAGAGGGTCTTTGTTTTGCATTTGGAGGGTCATTTGCAGCCTGAAACAAACATAAAACAAGTTATAACAACATTACCATGCAATCACACCACCTTGAATTTTAAATGTGTTAGTATGGTTATATATAAGGAAGGAAGCAATTAACAGTGGTGGCTCATACATATATTTATTCTTGAATAACTGGACCAGTTGGTGCCATGGAGCGATGCGAGCATGTGCTGCTTAGTGAAATGACTGCTCTACTTGAAGATGGCTGAGACCAAGACATAACAAGTTACTTAAACAGTTGACTTGGGAAACAAACTACAAGTTTATTTCGAATAACAATGTGAGCAATCAACCAAAGTACCCAATGCAGACTAATCAAACTAGAATGTGCAGAACATGAACAGCCAGATAATTTCAACAGTTCGGTGGCCTGAGAACAACAAACTGAACCATCATGTGCCTTGTATTAAAATAGTTAGTTCATGTAACTATGATACACAGTAGATACAAGAGTGAGATGAAGTGCACAGAGTTCCTTATGATACATGAGTATTATACATGATCTAATCGCTAGTGTGGCCTTGTTCTTATTATCATCCAAATCAGATGCAATACACACGGCCTCTGCATGTCTAGGAAATTGAACTAAGCACATGGAACAAAAGCAGACCATAGTGGGGCTAAAATGTTTGACGCCAAATTTCTACAAAAAAAGAAAAGAAGACAGACAAATGGTAAATTTAAGCAAAAAAATGTGGCAAGGACCAAACTTTGGCTACCAAACTTCGGGTGGGGGGCTTACGGTAGGTGTTACACGAGTTCTATGGCAGATCCTGTGGATGGGGGGGACTATGTACTCCATTTTTGAGTCTTTCTTACCCCTCTCTAATAGCCGACAGATGTATGGAGTCTCTATAGGTTGTTTAGTGCAAGCTGTGTTGCCGCTTCAGTCCACCATACCTATGTAGGCGAGAGCCGCCGAATTCTAGCCTCGCCGTGTACTGGCCTCAGTACTGACGCTCCTCTTTTTCCTTTGCCCTTTGTCAGCACCCCTTTTGTTTTAGCAGGTTTGAGATCGACGTCGTTAGCAGGGTTACCCTTCCGGCTTGGCCTGGGCAGGGTTATGGACACCATTGGTTATTCTTCAGGGGTCTTAGCCCACTTGCATCTTGTCCGTAGTCGGACGCTCTATCGTTTTCAAGGTGATTTGGATCTTTGTATTGTATATCTGTATTCTTGACTCTTGGAGTCGTGCTGTATATATATATCTCTTCTGTGGGTCCCTTCGAGGACTATTGTGTAATGGTATTACTTCGTTTTCCACCCGCACGAAAGTGCTTGGTGAGCGTCCTTGAATCGTTTCCATGCGGGTTTGGCGGAAATGGCTAAAACTTGCATAGGGCCGATTCGAGGGTGTTACACCCACCCACCTTCAACCTTAGCACTTTCCTCGAGAAGGACAAGCTGAAAACTGATGGAACCAACTTCACCGCATGGTTCCACAATCTTAGGATCCTCCTAGTCCCCTACAAGTTGACTTATGTCATCGAGGCTGAGCTTTCGGCTAAGCCTGCAGATTCCGCCTCCCCGGACGAAAAGAATGTCTAGCCGTCCAAGGCGGACGATTTCTCCCTCATCCAGAGTGGAATGCACTATGCCATGGAGCTAGAGCTTCAAAAGCCTTTTGAGAAGATGAATGCTTTTGAGATCATTGAGGATATCAAGGCTGTCTTTGCTCCACAGGCTCGTGTAGAGAGGTATGATGCTTCCGAGCTCTTCTTCTCTGCTAAAATGGAAGAGGACGGCAGTATTAGTGAGGACGTGGTCAAAATGTCTGGCTACATTAAGCTCTTAAACACCCTGGATTGCAAAATCCCGGAGGAGCTCGCTATAGATAAGGTGTTGTACTCGCTGCCCCCTAGCTATAAGAGTTTTGTGTAGAACTACAACATGCAAGGGATGACTAAGGCCTTGCTGAGGTGTTCGCCATGCTCAAAACTGTGAGGTTGAAATCAAGAAGGAGCACACGGTGCTGATGGTCAACAAGACCACCAACTTTAAGAAACTAGGGCAAAAGGGGAAATGCAAGGGTAAGAAGTCTAAGAGGGATGGCAGGTTTGTTCCCAGCACCTCAAAGACTACCAAGCCTGGCCCTAAGCCTGGCACTACGTGCTTCTACTGCAAAGGGGATGGGCACTAGAAACGCAACTGCCCCAAGTACCTTGAAGACAAGTGAGCTGGCAAGATAGCCATCCCGGACAAAGGTATATATGATATACTATGTTATTGATGTATTCCTTACAAGCGCCACGAGTAACAACTGGGTATTTGATACCGGATCTGTTGCTCACATTTGTAACTCTTAGCAGGATCTGTAGAGTAGGAGGCGCCTGAGGAAGGACGAGGTGACGATCCACGTCGGCAATGGTTCGAGAGTCGAAGTGATGGCCGTCGTCACCCTACATCTTCGTCTACCATCAGGATTATTGTTGGTTTTGAATAAATGCTATCATGTACCCGCATTGAGTATGAATATTATGAGTGGGTCTTGCTTGTTGCAAGACCGTTATTCGTTTAAATCAGGAACAAATGGTTGTTCAGTTTATATGAATGATGTTTTCTATGTTCATGCTCCTGTATGTGATGGTTTATTCTTACTTGATCTTGATTGTGATACACACATCCATAGTGTTGATGCTAAACGTTGTAAGCACAGTGACGATAATTCCATGTTCATGTGGCATTGCCGTCTTTGTCATATTGGCGTAAAGCGCATGAAGAAGCTTCATTCAGAAGGGCTTCTTGGATCATTGCATTTTGAATCCCTTGATACATGTGAGCCATGCCTCATGGGCAAGATGACTAGGACACCATTCTCTGGAATAGTGGAGAGAGCTGTAGACCTTCTTGGGATCATACATACGGATGTATGTGGACCAATGAGTGTCTCAACACGCAATGGTTATCGTTACTTTGTTACCTTTACTGACGACTTAAGAAGATATGGATATATCTACTTGATGAAGCACAAGTCTGAAACCTTTTAAAAGTTCAAGGAATTTTAGAAAGAGGTAGAGAATCAACTTAACAAGAAAATCAAGCACCTTCGATCAGATCGAGGAGGCGGGTATTTGAGTTATGAGTTTAACATGCAGTTGAAGGACTGAGGGATTATCCCACAGCTTACGCCAGCCGGAACAGCACAGCGTAATGGTGTGTCGGAACGCCGTAACCGAACCCTATTGGATAGTGTACGGTCCATGATGTCTTTAGCTGATTTGTGTGTGTCTTTTTGGGGATACGCGTTAGAAACTGCCGCTTTTATTTTAAACCGAGCACCATCCAAATTTGTGGAGACAACGCCATATGAGATATGGTATGGGAAGAAGCCCAAGTTGTCATTTCTGAAAGTTTGGGGTTGTGAGGCTTACGCTAAGAAACTGCAGCCTGACAAACTCGAATCCAAATCGGAAAAATGTATCTTTGTAGGATATCCAAGGGAAACCGCTGGGTATACTTTCTACAACTAAGCCGAAGGCAAAACGTTTGTTGCAAGAAACAACACCTTTCTCGAGAAAGAGTTTCTTGCAAAAGGAGTGAGTGGAAGGAAAATTGAGTTAGATGAAATTGTTGACCCTTCTCTCCAAATTCCGAGTAGCGCAACAGAAGATGTTCCAAAACCACTCTCCAACATGGAGGAAGAGCCAGTTGATGATGATCAAAACAATGACATCGAGACTCCTGAGGTTCGCAGGTCTACAAGGGTTCGTGCCACTCCTGATTGGTACAATAGCCTTGTGATTTCTGTCATCCTAGATGAACAGGAAGAACCTGCAAACTACAAAGAAGCTATGGATAGTGTTGACTCCGAGAAATGGCTAGAAGCCATGAAATCCAAAATAGGATCCATGCATGAAAACCAAGTTTGGACCTTGGTGGATCTTCTAGAAGGCCGCAAGGCCATGGAAAATAAATGGATCTTTAAGAAAAAGACAGATGCGAATGGTAATGTAACCATTCACAAAGCTCGACTTGTCGCAAAGGGTTTTCGACAAATTCAAGGAGTTGATTACGACAAGCTTATTCTCCCGTAGTGATGCTTAAGGCTGTTAGGATTTTAATAGCAATTGCTGCACATTTCGACTATGAAATTTGGCAGATGGATGTCAAGACCGCATTCCTCAATGGTCACATTGATGAAGAGTTGTATATGATGCAACCAGAAGGTTTTGTCAATCCTAAGGATGCTGGAAAGGTATGCAAGCTTCAACAGTCTATTTATGGATTGAAGAAAGCATCTCGAAGCTGGAACCAATGTTTTGATCAAGTGATCAAGAGTTTTGGATTTGTCCAAAACCAACAAGAGTTCTATGTTTACAAGAAAGCGAGTGGGAGATCAGTTGTTTTCCTAGTAGTGTATGTGGATGACGTATTACTCATGGGAAATGATGTAGATCTTATGAAAAGCGTGAAAGCATACTTGAGTAACCAATTTTCCATGAAGGATCTAGGTGAAGCTGCATACATATTAGGAATCAAGATCTATAGAGATAGATCAAGGAGCCTAATAGCATTGAGTCAAAGTATTTACATAGAAAAGATTTTGAAGAGGTTCAAAATGGAGAACACCAAAAAGGGCTTCACTCCCATGATGAAGAATTGCAAATTGAGTATGACTCAATGTCCTATAATGGACAATGATAGAAAGAAGATGGCTTTCACACCTTATGCCTCAGCCATAGGGTCTATCATGTATGCAATGTTAAGTACACGACCTGATGTGGCATTGGCTCTTAGTTTGATGAGCCGATACCAAAGTAATCCAGGACAAGATCATTGGACAACTGTCAAGAATATCCTGAAGTATCTGAAAAGAACAAAGGATATGTTCCTAATTTCTGGAGGAAGTGATGAAGCTCTAAACGTAACGGGTTACGTGGATGCAAGCTGGAACTCAGATCATGATGACTCAAAGTCTCAAACAGGATTTGTGTTCCTGGTGAATGGTGGGGCGGTAAGCTGGAAAAGCAAGAAGCAGCTGGTGGTGGCACAATCTTCAATGCAGTCTAAATATATTGCTGCGGCTCATGCAACAAATGAAGCAGTTTGGCTAAGGAATTTCGTCATCGAACTGGGAGTTTTTCCCAATGCACAAGACCCCGTGACGGTCTATTGTGATAACACGGGTGCTATTGCAAACGCAAGGGAACCAAGAACTCATTCCACAACCAAACACATCAAGCTAAGATTTCACGTCATCCAGCAGAACGTTGACGAAGGTGAAGTCAAGATTTGCAAAGTAGATACGGAACTGAATGTAGCCGATCCTTTGACTAAAGCTCTCCATCAGGAAAAGCATGAACAACACCAAGATTCTATTGGTGTTAGGTTCTTGCCTATTGTAAACTAGTTTTGTCTATACTCTAGTGCAAGTGGGAGACTGAAGGAGTTATGCCCTAGAGGCAAATAATAAAGTGTATTATTTGATATATCTCCTGTATGTTCATAATACGTTTCATACTGTGCTATAACTGTGTTAATACGAAACGTTAATACACGTGCGGTATGTAAACAAACTGTGTCTCTAGTTACCTCTAGTGAACTAGTTCATTGGTCATGAGGATGATCTATGTTTCAAGATCATGGGCATTTATGCCAACTGACAATGAGGTCATGTTATTAGTTTAATAACATGATAGACAAACATCCGACCATTATATCTTAATGCGATCTAGTTACAAAGTTCACCATTAATGATAAAACACAGAGAACCTCGCAACCTGATCCTTTGACTGTGAGGTAATGCAAATCACCATTTGTGGAAGAAGATTTGATGGATATCAAGAATCATCTCGTAAAAAGGTGATGAAAAAGGTGCCCCTCAGGTTTTCTGAAGGGGTGTGTTGAGGAGTACATATCAAGACCAGGATTTGTCTAGTCCATGTAACGGCCATATACATGTGGCCATCTCGGTGGCGTTGCATTAATGAAGCTTGCAAGCATGTGACTAGGTCATGGAATGCAACAACATGAGAACGAGAAAACAAGTTTATCGGTAATGAGATCGAACTAAGGTATGGAGATACCGAAGATCAAGTCTCGGATGAACTAGGTATCAAAAGACAAAGGGAACGGGGAACGACTATCTCACGGTTCGAGCGTTTGTATTCGTAAAACGCACGGGGGTCACATGGCCATCCAGGTCCCTCTGTTGATCATTGATATGAGAGTTGTCTCTATCATGTCTGGAGTGTTTCCGAACCGAAGGATGTCACGCTTAAGGGTAGGGACACTTAGGGTAGATGAGGTATCGTATGAGAAATAGAGAGAGAGAGAAACCGGAATAGTTTCGGTAACATCCGATGGAGATCGGAAAGGGTCCGGAAGGTGTTCTGGAGTGAAAGCAATAATATAATATGTGTATTTGAATGTTAACTGGAGAATTAATATTAAATATATATTTTATTTTATTTTTAAAGGCTCCATATTGCTAATGGGCCTCACCTGAAGGGAGGCCCAATAGGGCAAGGCGCCTAGGGAGTGGGGGCCGGCAAGCCTAGGGCTGGTGGGCCGCCCCAGTGGGGCCCACCTAGGGCCGGCGGCTGTCCCTGGGTGGTCGGCGGGTGTGGGGATTAGTCCCACACCGCCTGGCCCCTGGGTGGTGTCCCTCCTCCCACTATATAAAGGTGTCCCCCTCCCCCTTTGGAATCACCCATTCCTCTCATTCTCTCTCTCTCATCCGCTGAGGACTTCTCCATAATATTGGGGAGGACCTCGTGGTTGAGTTCTCCACCTTCACACCACCGTCGTGTGATTGGAGATCCGGCATCTACTTGTTCCGCTGCTCGGCTGGATCGGGGTCCGGTTGACGTCTCCTACACAGGACGTGTGACGAACTTCGGAGGCACCACACTTGGGGTGCTGCTCGTCTTCATCAATATACGCCTTCCTATGTAAGGCGTGCCTCTGTCTGCAAAGGTATGAATACTATATTCCTTCTCTGTTACTTATGTCTACATAGTATAGATCCTGGTATTAGTGTTTGAGTAGATAGAAACTTTTTGTTTTCTGCTACGGAACCCAACATAACCTTATACATCCGAAAATACATTTGATTCAAGAGCAATCTATCACGCTTACTTGCATTGTAGCTCAAGTTTCACCTAATTTGGTTAAACTATCAAGATACAAAATCTTAGCAAGAAGTTGAACCTGTCGTCAAATCTCTCGGTGGTTTCTCATATATTAATTGTGACCCCCGTATGGGTACCTCCAAAATCTTTCTCGTAAAACGTTCAGGGCAAAACCTACAATTTTGTTTGTAGTTTCAAATTTGACCTAATTTCAATAAATCAACATAAACTCATTCAAGTGGACAGAGTTAGCTAGGAAGTCTGAAAACTCATAAAACATGGGAATCGTCAGTACAACATGTTGTCCCATTATATATGTCTGTAAACTTGGCTTGAGGCATTTATATCTAATCTGGTTTGGACTTTTCTTTATGGAAAATAATGATCTCGCCATCACCCGGAAAGTAGATAATATTCTTCCCTAATAGTTGGAAACTCACACCGACGATATTGTTTACTACAAGAAGATGCACCCATCTACCTCCGAAAAGACATTTAATTCAAGAGCAGTCTATCACGCATACTTGTATCTCAAGTTTGACCTAATTTTGTTAAATTGTCAAGATGTAAAATCTTAGAAAGAACTTGAACCTATCGTCAAAACTCTTGCTGGTTTCTGATATATTAATTGTGACCCCCTGATGGGTACCTCCAAAAGCTTTTTCGTAGAACTTTCAAAGCAACCTACAATTTACTTGTAGTTTCAAATTTGACCTAATTTTGATAAATCGACATAAAGTCATTCAAATGGATGGAGTTAGCTACGAAGTTTGCAAACTCATAAAACATGGGAAATCGTAAGTACAACATGTTGGTCCACTATATATGTGTGAAAACTTGGCATGTGGCATTCAGATCCATATTCTTCGGACATTCTTTACGGGAGAGAATAAACTCGTCATCACTCGGAAAATTGAGAATGTTTTTTCCTAATAGTTGGAAACTCACACTGATGGCATTGTTTACTACAACAAGATGCACCCATCAACCTCTAAAAAGACATTTAATTCACTCGGAAAATTGGTCCACTATATATCGTGCTTACTTTTAGCTCAAGATTGACCTAATTTCATTAAATTGTCAAGATGCAAAATCTTAGCAGGAAGTTGAACCTATCGTCAAAATGCTCGGTGGTATCTGATATACTAATTGTGACCCCTTGATGGGTACCTCCAAAAGCTTTTTCATTAAACTTTCAAAGCAACATACAATTTACTTGTAGTTTCAAATTTCACCTAATTTCGATAAATCGACATAAAGTGTTTCAAATGGGCAGAGTTTGCTAGGAAGTTTGAAAACTCATAAAACATGGGACACTGGTACAACATGTTTTTCCACTATATATGTCTATAAACTTGGCTTGTGGCATTCAGATCCAATATTGTTCGAACTTTTCTTTATTGAAAATAACAACCTCACTCGTCATCACTCAGAAAATTGAGAATTGAATGTTCTTTCCTGATAGTTGGAAACTCACACTGACGACACCATTTACTACAAGAAAATGCACCCATCTACCTCTGAAAATACATTTATTTCAAGAGCAATATATTGCGCTTGCTTGTAGGTCAGGTTTGACCGAATTTCGTTAAATAGTCATGATGTAAAAACTTAGCAAGAAGTTAAACCTGTTATCAAAACTCTCGGTGGTTTTAGATATATTAATTGACCCCGTGATGGGTATGTCCAATTTTTTTGGGTAAATCATTAAAAGAAACCTAAATTAGTTGTAGTTCATGTTTGACCTAATTTCGATAAATTGACATGAAGTCATTCAAGTGGGTAGAGTTAATTAGCTAGGGAGTTTGAAAACTCATAAAACATGGGAATCGTAAATAAAACACATGAGTCCACTTAATATGTGTAGAAGCTTGGCTTATGGCATTGAGATCCATATTCTTTGGACATTCTTTACGAAAAAGAACCATCTAGTCATCACTTTGAAAATTGAGATTTTCATTTCCTGACAGTTGGAAACTCACACCGACAACATTGTTTACTACAACAAGATGCACCCATCAACCTCTAAAAAGACATTTAATTCAAGAGAAGTCTAATGTGCTTACTTTTAGCTCAAGATTGACCTAATTTCATTAAATTGTCAAGACGCAAAATCTTAGCGGGAAGTTGAACCTATCATCAAAACGCTCGGTGGTTTCTGATATATTAATTGTGACCCCTTGCTGGGTACCTCCAAAAGATCTTTCGTAAAACTTTCAAAGTAACCTACAATTCAATTGTAGTTTCAAATTTCATCCAATTTCGCTAAATCGACATAAAGTCTTTCAAATGGGCAGAGTTAGCTAGGAAGTTTGAAAACTCATAAAACATGGGACGTTGGTACAACATGTTGTTCCACTATATATGCCTATAAACTTGGCTTGTGGCATTCAGAACCAATATTCTTCGAACTTTTCTTTACGGAAAATAACAACCTCACTCGTCGTCACTCAGAAAATTGAGAGTTGAACGTTCTTTCCTGATAGTTGGAAACTCACACTGACAACACCATTTACTACAAGAAAATGACCCATCTACCTCGGAAAATACATTTATTTCAAGAGCAATATATTGTGCTTGCTTGTAGCTCAAGTTTGACCTAATTTCGTTAAATAGTCATGATGTAAAAACTTAGCAAGAAGTTAAACCTGTTATCAAAACTCTCGGTGGTTTCAGATATATTAATTGACCCCGTGATGGGTACCTCCAAAAAAACTTCGTAAATCATTAAAAGCAACCTACAATTTAGTTGTAGTTCAAGTTTGACCTAATTTCGATATATTGACATGAAGTCTTTCAAGTGGGTAGAGTTCATTAGCTAGGGAGTTTGAAAACTCATAAAACATGGGAATCGTAAATAAAACATGCGAGTCCACTTAATATGTGTAGAAGCTTGGCTTATGGCATTGAGATCCATATTTTTGGACATTCTTTACGGAAAAGAACCATCTAGTCAACACTCGAAAAACTGAGATTTTTCTTTCCTGATAGTTGGAAACTCACATCGACGACATTGTATATTACAAGTTGATGCACCCATTTACCTCCAAAAAGACCTTTAATTCAAGATCAATCTATCATGCTTACTTGTAGCTCAAGTTTGACCTAATTTTGTTAAATCGACAAGTCACTGAAGTGTGCGAAGTTAGCTAGGAGGCTTGAAAAATCCTAGTACTAAAACTTGGGTATTACGTATAAGAAACTGTGGTCCAGTTTGTGTGATAATTGGTGCACTTGCATTTTCTTTTAACTCTGGTAGGTATCGTCGGAGCGAGGTGCTTGAGATTTAACATGGTTGGTGGAAGTACAAGTTATATCAAGGACCTCATAAGAAATGAAAACTTCATCCACGTCCATTCATTTCACACACGGACACTAAAACTAAGCAATGAAGTGTGAGTTTTTCGGTTTGCACATACTAGCATTCATTGTGCTAAATATTGTCAATATAATATTTCTAGTGCAAAGAATGGAAAAGAAGATCCAACGGTTAGCAATGCTTAGATTTGCCAGTGTTGATCCAATGGTCATTGTTCAAAGTTATCCGTACAATATATAATGGTATGGTATTGTAAGAGATAAGAAAAGATAAAATAAGATAAGAAGTACTGCGAATGGGCGATCTTTTGAATAACCTTCCCTCCCGATGTTTGGGAAGCAAGTGAAAATTTCAAAAACCAGAAAAGTTTGAATTTTTCTACTGCCAAGGACCAAAGCAGTTTCCTTCCTATGTACTCCTCCTACTCCACACCAATGTGGCTGCCGAACACGCCAGAGATACAGAGCCACCATACCAATGCACACGTGCGCAGCACCACGCTATGGACAAGAGAGAGATCAGCTAGGCCGGTGCGCGAGGGGAAAGGGGAGGAGAGATGGAGCATGCATGGTGAGAGGCAGCAAAGGAGAGATAAAACACACAATTTGTTTTGCATGCATAGGTCCTAAAATTTACTACTAGTACAGTGTAGTACACTGTAAGTCCATAGGAGCACCTCGTGTCAGGAACCCATCATAACTCTGCTCTGACATTGAACCGCCTTTAACTCCTCTACGTTGATGCCCTCTTCCCCTTCCTACGTTATATTCTCTCAGCATGTACACCTCGTGGACAGAGGTGAGCATATGCCTCATCAAAGAAATATACTAGTGTACTATTTGCTTTTGGGCATCCACAATGTGTAAAAAAGCACACCTCAATGCCTAGTATGTGGCATCCGCTAAGGTTCACCTTATACGTTATGGAGAAAGTAAAGTTATATTTAAGCCTAAGGTGCACCTCAAGCTCATGGGTTGCCCATAGAGAATAGAAAAAGCATTCCCCTCTCTCCTTATTTCATATGATCGTGTACAAAATAGGGTCAAAATTTTCAAGATGCAAATTCTTAGCTAGAAGTCAAACCAGTCATCAAAACTCTCTGTGGTTTCTGATATATTAATTGACCGCTCGATGGGTACATCCAAAAGCTTTTTCTATACAACTTTCAAAGCAACCTACAATTTATTACTTGTAGTTCAAATTCGACTTTATTTCGATACATCGACATGAAGTCATTCAAGTGGGAGGAGTTAGATAGGAAGCTTGAAAACTCATAAAACATGGGAATCGCAAGTACAACATGTTGTCGATCCATTATATATGTCTGAAAACTTGGCTTGAGGCATTCAGATCCAATATTCTTTGCACTTTCTTTACGGAAAAAAAAGGTCTCATCATCACAAGGAAAATTGAGAATGTTCTTTCCTTATAGTTGGACACTCACACTAATGGCACTGCTTACTACAAGAATATGCATCCATCTACCTCCTAAATGACATTTAATACAAGATCAATCTATCGCTCTTACTTGTAGCTCAAGTTTGACCAAATTTCATTAAACTATGAAGATGCAAAATCTTAGCAAGAAGATGAACCTGTCATCAAAACTCTCTGTCGTTTATGATATATTAATTGACCCCCCGATGGGTACCTCCAAGAGCTTTTTCGTAAAACTTTTAAAGCAACCTACACAGATTACTTGTAGTAGTTCAAATTTTACCTAATTTCGATAAATCTGCTTAAAGTCATTCAAGTGCATGAAGTTATCTAGGAAATTTGAGAAATCATAAAACATGGGAAATCGTAAGTACAGCATGTTAGTCCACTACATATGCCTGAAAACTTGGCTTGTGGCATTCTGATCCATATTCTTCAGACTTTCTTTACGTGAAAGAACAATCTCATCATCACTCGAAAAATTGATAATGTTCTTTTCTGAGATAGTTGGAAACTCACACCGACGACATTTTTTACAACAAGAAGATGCACCTATCTACCACTAAAAATACATTTAATTGAAGAGAAATCTACCACGCTTAATTGTAGCTTAAGTTTGACCTAATTTTGTTAAACTGTCAACATGCAAAATCTTAGCAAGAAGTTGAACTTGTAGTAAAAACTCTCGGTGGTTTCTCATATATTAATTGTGACCATAGATGGGTACCTTGAAAAGCTTTTTTGTAAAACTTTCAGAGCAACCTGCAATTCACTTGTAGTAGATCAAATTTGACCTAATTTCGATTAATCGACATAAAGTCATACAAGTGGGTGGAGTTATTAGCTAGGAAGTTTGAGAACTCATAAAACATGGGAAATCATAAGCAAAATATGTTGGTACACTATATATGTCTGAAAACTTGGCTGTGGCATTCAGATACATATTCTTCGGACTTTCTTTACAGGAGAGAATAATCTCGTCATCACTCGGAAAATTGAGAATATTCTTTTCTAATAGTTGGAAACTCGCACTGACTGCATTGTTTACTACAATAAAATGCACGCATCTACCTCTGAAAATACATTTAATTCAAGATAAATCAATCATGCTTACTTGTAGCTCAAGTTTGACCTAATTTTGTTAAATTTTCAAGATGCAAAATCATAGCAAGAAGTTGAACCTATCATCAAAACTCTCGGTGGTTTGTAATATATTAATTGTGACCCCCGATGGGTACCTCCAAAAGCTTTTTCATAGAACCTTGAAAGCATCCTATAATTTACTTGTAGTTTCAAATTTGACCTAATTTCAATAAATTGACATAAAGTCATTCAAATGGGCAGAGTTAGATAGGAAGTTTGAAAACTCATAAATCATGGAATCATCAGTAAAACATGTTGGTCCACTATACATGTGTGTAAACTTGGCTTGTGGCATTCATATCCAATATTCTTCGGACTTCTCTTTACGGGAGAGAATAATCTCATCATCACTCAAAAAATTGAGAATTTTCTTTCCTTATAATTGGAAACTCATACTGACGGCATTGTTTACTACAAGAAGATGCACCCATCTACCTCCAAAAATAAATTTAATTCAAGAGCAATCTATCATGCTTACTTATAGCTCAAGTTTGAAATAATTTCGTTAAATTATCAAGATGCAAAATCTTACCCAGAAGTTGAACCCATCGTCCAAACTCTCCGTGGTTTCTAATATATTAATTGTGACCCCCTGATGGGTACCTCCAAAAGCTTTTTCGTAGAACTTTCAAAGCAACCTATAATTTACTTGTAGTTTCAAATTTGACATAACTTTGATAAATCGACATAAAGTCATTCAAATGGACAGAGTTAGCTGGGAAGTTTGAAAACTCATAAAATAGGGGAATTGTCGGTGCAACATGTTGGTCTAGTATATATGTATGTAAACTTGGCTTGTGGCATTCATATCAAATATTCTTCGGACTCTTCTTTATGGAAAAGAAAAATCTCGTCATCACTCGCAAAAATGAGAATGTTCTTTCCTAATATAATTGGACACTCACACCGACAACATTGTTTACTAGAAGAGGATGCACCCATTTACCCATGAAATTACATTTTATTCAAGAGCAATCTATCGCCCTTACTTGTAGCTCAAGTTTGACCTAATTTTGTTAAACTACAAAGATGCAAAATCTTAGCAAGAAGTTGAACTCGTCGTAAAAACTCTAGGTGGTTTATGATTTATTAATTGTCCCCCGGAGGGGTACCTCCAGAAGAATTTTCATAAAACTTTCAAAGTAACCTACAATTTACTTGTAGTTCAAATTTGACCTAATTTCGATAAATTGGCATAAAGTCATTCAAGTTGGCAGAGTTAGCTAGGAAGTTTGAAAGCTCATAAAAAATGGGTACTGTCAATACAACATGGTGGTCCACTATATATGTCTGCAAACTTGGCTTGTGGGATTTAGATCCATATTCTTTGGAGTTTCTTTACGGAAAAGAACAATCTCGTCATCACTCAGAAAAATGAGAATTTAATGTTCTTTCATGATAGTTGGAAACTCACACCGACGACATTGTTTAGTACATGAAGATACACCCATCTACCTCTGAAAATACATTTAATTCAAGAGCAATCTATTGCCCTTACTTGTGTAGCAAAAGTTTGACCTAACTTTGTTAAATCGGTAAAAATTCACTAAAGTGTGCGAAGTTAGCTGGGAAGCTTCAAACATCCTACTACTAAAAACTTAGGAATTATAAGAAAGCATGGTCCACTTTGTCTGATAATTGGGACGGTGTAATTTTCTTTTAATTGTGGTAGGTCCCATAGGAGTGAGGTGCTTTAGTTAACACACAATCGATGGAAGTACAAGTACATCAAGGACCTCATAAAAATTAAAATTACGTCCAAGTCCATGCATTTAGCACATGGTCCCTGAAACTAAGCAATGAGGTGTCTTCTGAGGTTTGCGTGTATTCTATATATTATCGAGCCAAAGTTTGTTCTGAAATAATCTATATTCTAGCTTTTACTACTAGTACATAGTAAACAAGAACACATAAAATAGAGTGATCATACTCTCTATTGGAATAGTAACTTGGATTGGTTGTTCACATATCTAAGTACACTACTAATAATTTCTCAAAAAAATACTACTAATAAATGCAGTACTAGTTTGTCCGATTCTTTCTAAGATATAGTAGTATAATGAAACGGAGGGAGCATAATACTACTAGTATAATGTGTATACACCCTCTGTCTGGGATTATTAAGGACATTTAAATTTGATAAGACAAAAGAAATCAATTACAGGTTGGTGTCGAAGACATGCATGCAATAATCGGTCTCTCCCCTGTAGGATTGTACACCCTGCACCAGGCCCTAGGAGTTTTTGTCTTTCTTGAGGAGTAGATCTTCTTGCCTCTCACGTAGATCTATTTGTCTGGTACAGTACAGTGTGACACCTGATTTACTCACCTATCAACTTTCTGAAGCCTTTTTGTTTTGACGAAGCAGTGTGAAGCATGGTGTGAAGTGGTCTACACTAAAATATTGCTTTGTACTACTATGTATATATGGAGGCAGAGACAAGTGGCCAAGTGTAGAGCCTCAGCCGGTGCCGGTGCGCCGATGCCTAGCGTATTCCTATAAACTCATATCATTACAATACCAAACTCAATTAGTATAGTCTTCAGTAAAGCCAACCCAGGTTTCTAGCCGGCGGTCAACGTTGGCGAGCCACCATCGAGTCTGCGGTGATGATTGAGTGCCCCTACGACGACTTCTTTAGCTTGGTCGCCTTCAACAAGCTCGATGAGCACAAGAGCACGTGCTTGCATGCCCCATGCTCCTGCATGGATCATGCATATGATTTCATCGCCTCATCGACAGGGCTCCTTCCCCACATGAAGGAGGCCCATGTGGTCATAGTAACTAGGGACATCTACGGCATCACCTTCTTTTGCTGATCCCGATTCTGCCACTAGAAAGCACGAGGGGATTCATGCGCTTATTCTATGGGGATGACGGTACCATGTTCGGCCTGACCATCAGGGCGCTCGGCCCGGTCGCCGTCGTGTCCTTGGTGTGCATCAGGCATGACAAGTGCTTGTGGCCATTGTACATGGTGAAACTATGTGCGCCTGGCCTGCCGGGGTCGGCAGACTTCTCGATGGTCGAGAGCCTTAATGCAGTAATCAAGCCGACGAGCAGCTTGTCACTGGCCAACATCTTGTCTGACAAGCTCACGACATACCTCGGGGTGCCACCGTGGTTCCTGATGAAGGTTGGAGAGTCCACCCAAGAAAAAATGATCTTAATTTATGGCTAATGATCCTAACAAGACTATAATGGTGTATTAGTAGATAAATAGTAGTACTAGTAGTACTATTTTACTACTCCAATTTACTAGTAGTATTCGCATGTAGGTTCTCTTTTGGCACTAGGAAGGACGCATTTTCAATGTAAACTAAGTTTGCTGCTAATGTTATTATGAAGTATTTAGAAGTTTATTATGACTTTTATGTAATTGTTCACTTCTACGGCATGGACTAGATAGAAACACACTAACCGTTCTTAGGTGCTTTGATTTAGTCCTCTAACTCAGTGTTTATGAAATTTTATGCCCAAACTTGTCAATTTGACTTGATTTAAGTATTGAATCAGGATTGTCGTCAAAATTGCGCTGGTGTGGACGACACGCTGACGTGGGTCCAGCGTGTGGGATAGGATGCCCTGGAATATTGCACATAGCACCTCCTGCATCTCGAACAATAAACAAGAGGCCCAATATTTGCATATCAACTGCCACTTTCCCCTCCTCGCACATCCTTCCGGGTAGGCAACACCACTTCGTTTTCACCTCCATGCCACTTTAATTTTATTTTGTTTGGGAGAAGGAAACAAAGTGATGCTTAGCCCAATTCAACATATTACACCCATTGGATTACATTACCAAAAAACAAAATTAGCTCAACATCCATATTAAGAAGGAAATTTAGCTCAAACGCGAGAGAAAATTGGAGGCAAATCCAAAGCATCCCACCTCACTAACCCTGTGGAAAGGACACACTTAATAAATACTGTTCAGATTCCCCTAGACATTGGTCTGGGTGGTGTACTTCTTGAAGAAAC
The DNA here is from genome assembly GCA_910589775.1 of Avena eriantha. Taxonomy (NCBI): domain Eukaryota; kingdom Viridiplantae; phylum Streptophyta; class Magnoliopsida; order Poales; family Poaceae; genus Avena; species Avena eriantha. Next base: position 100,862,072 of record OU342746.1, on the reverse strand, counting down.
AATGCTTGCATTGTTCGCACTTAACGATACAGCTCTGTGTTGGGCACACGATACTCCTTCGGACTCGAGCTCGAACCACTATAGCCACTCGCCATACTCGATCTCCAACCACGAGATGCGCATGCGCGGGAAGATAAGGGCACAAGTCAAGGGAAAAACAAATGAACTAGGGTTAGGTATTTCTGATATTTGGAACAAAACATATCTTATAATTAGCTGACATGTCAGTTTCACAAAATCAGTCTTGCAAGAGATTAACTCACCCTAATGGGCTATTATACAAGAGGCGCTAGGTACAAAGTTATAGGGAAGATGCTCTCCTGCATGCATGACCAATGTCCACGTGTCATCCAGGCTAACATAATTTTGAATGCAAACCTCGTTTACAACTAAATTTAGTCATGTTGACAAGTTTGTGTATAAACTTTAGCAAATCACAAGTTAGGGGGCTAAATCAAGCCTCACACACAAGTACAAGGATTTTTTGTGTTTTTAACTCCATGGACCATGCATAATCAAATGACCATGCATGGTTGCGATCTACGTGAGGATGCACGGTGGAGAATATTGTAGGTTTCATGTGATCGTTGAGCACAAGATCATGTCGTTCATGAGTACGTACCATAAATACATTGATCATTTTGCTCATAGTTCTTATCCGGTAAAGAAAATTGGTATAACTTCTATGTGTTGCGGTACGCTGACTGACTTATGACGAACACCCATATGTGGTAATCGAGCCTATGAGCTACGCATCCTGCGGTAGGGCCACGCTTGGAGATCTCACGTTCCTCAGGGTGCCTATGTGGTTCAATACCACTTTTGTTGGAACGTATGAGATGACAAAGAGGTGTTTTCTAGTGTTGAGGCTTGCTTTGGTTCCTCCCCCTTCTCTCAAATTTAAGAAATTGAAAACACAAGGAGGTTTAGGATTAACTAATGCCTCTTTGGCTCGGAGGACATGAAGGGGAATCGGCCAATCCTAGCCATTCTTATGTTTTCTGTTTTCTAAGTTTGGGAGTAGGGGAGGACCACCAGAGCAAAACTATTCTGTGTTTGCATTGATAAGAAGAATTGATCTTCATCTTATCATCTAATGGTCCTAACGTGAATCGAATGATGTACTAATGACTAGTAATCGGATCCAGGGTCTCTTTGGGATTATGAAGGTTGTATTTAGCTATAAACTGAGTTTTACTACTTACTACTCCATACTATGTTACTTCGAATACTACTAGTACGGAGTAGTACTCCATCCATCCCAAATTAACTGACTTCACATGTACTCCTTCCCAAATTAGGACACGCATTAGTTTTTGTCAAAGTTGAACATAATAAACTTTGACTAAATATCGAGAAAATAATATGGACATCTACGACATCAACTCAATGTTATTAGAATCATCATGAACCATGTGTTCATATTATATGCGTTTGACATTATGAAAGTTAGTATATTTGTACATACATTTGGGCAAGCTTTATAAATATTGACTTTGACAAAACCTAATATGCATTCTAATTTGGAAATGAGGGAGTATCTAAGTATTAAAATGTGCTAATATACATGCGTATCTAGACAAAGTCAAGTCGGATACTACTATTTTAGGATGGAGGGAGTAATTATTTATGAGTATTCGATTTTCACAAAATTTTCACTGCTACGGCACGTGCCCATGACTAGGGCATGGACTAGTGCATAATAATCACGCGACCATGCGATTGCGATCTACTCTGTACTAGTAGTATTGTATTACCCTACATATGGAGGCGCACTAGTGGAGCACACGCTCGTGTCATTCCTGAGTACTAGTATATGCAAATAGGAGTACATAAATACATATATTTTGTTGCTCATTGTATTATTTTTTTGTCTTGTAAAGCAACCTGGACGTGAATACTATAGTAGTATTGGCACATATTGCTTTTGGCACTACAAGATAAATGTGGAACTCTCTGTGTGATATTACTATACTAGTACTACTAGTAGAGTATAGTACTAGTAGTACTATACTCTGTAGTTTTTCGTACGCGCAGTAAAGTAGTGTAGTTAGTCTGTTTGGTGAAGCTGCATGCAACGAGCATTGGTTTGACATGACAATTCATGTTTAGATATCCAAATTTCTACTCTAGCTCGATGGCTCAAGACACGAAGCAGCTAGTACTCATCTAGCCTCCGGCTGTCGCCTAGATCAAAATGAACAAGCAAAAGATTGTCTATCTAGGAAATTGCCATGGCCATTTATTACCTGCAGATCTTTATTTTGTTTCCTTCGAGGCACCTGCAAAGACTGACATGTACTAGTAATAACGTTTTATGATGAGGCCCTACAGCTAGTACTAGACATAGACTAGTAGATACTCTCTTCACACTACACCTTCCTTCTCCAAGAGGTGGAGTTCCTTTTTCTGAGAGAGGAAGCCTCTTTTTATTCCTTCTTTGATTCAAAAAAAATCAAAGGATTTGTGAAGGATTTTGTCCCATAGGAAATAATCCTATGCCGGTTCTTTGATTCAAAGGATTCCAATATAGAGGAATTATGCCCCATTTGGAACGCGGGATAGGAAAAATACAGGAATAGGAAAAACACGGGAATTGAGATTCCTTCAAAGTATTCCTTTGCCCTCTATTTTTTAGGAAAATTTCCATCCAGTCCAACCTCATGTTAGAATTCCTTTTCTTTCCCTGAGATTTAAACACATACTTGATCCAAATTCCTATAGTTTCCTTTTTCTATGTTTCGAGAATCCTACAAATTAAACGAGCCCTGAGAGATGGTCTTCCTCTTTTTTTATTTGATTTTTTTTGACATAGGGTCATAGAGCTTCCTCGAAACATGAGGAGGGAGGAAATTGCACAAACCTCCAACAATTGGAGTCGAAATTGCAGGAAACTCTAGATAATCAAGATAGTATAGTTGCAAGAAACTACAATTACTTTTGGGTACAAATGTTGCACATAGCACAAATTTTTTGATTATCCCTCTTAACATTATTTCTGATAGACCCGAGGCTCAATAGTTGGAGCTCCTTGAAACTACGGCTGTAATAGTTGGAGGCTTGGGAAACTAGCCTGAACTGGAGTCCCACACCCCCCACTTGCCTACCTTCTGCAGTACTAGTACTACGCACCATCAGCCTTTGTCTTCTCCATCTCACCCCCACCGCTAGCTCCTCCCAACGATCTTCTCTCCCCCCACCCCACCCCAAAGGAAGCCCCCCAAAACACCATCCATAGCCTCCTTCCATTGTGAGATGGAGCAAGGTCAGTAAAGATCCTGAGTAGTTTTAGAAGGTGTTCGCTGAAACCCCCTTCAAGTACTCATCGACCATTTCGACACCACCGCCACGAGCCTCATCGTTTCGTCCAAACATATTCTTCAATCAGCAAAAGAGAGCGGAATTATGCCTACTTCTCGTCTATTTGGCCTCCCATGTGTTCTTCATTCTCACCCGATGATGAGAGACTGCTTCAAAGTGGTGGGCAGCCCATGCAAGCTGCCGCCATTGTTGGACAGGTTCTCCTATGATGTTGTGATGCCAAATGGTTTTGATGAGCAACGAGCATGCGGCAATGGAGATTGGATCATCACAGTTGGGCCCGATTTCAAGTGGGACCTTGTCAACATGTACACTCGTCGCAAGACTGTTATTCCACAAGTGTTAGGGTTTGAAGCGAATGAAGGTTCTGCACTTACATTCCAGGATGATGCTGATGAAGTTTGACGTACTAAACTGCATAACATAGTCATTTTCCAAGTTTCGACAGCTGCTGTTGGATACAAATATTTCTCTCTTGTCGCTATTTTCGAATTCAAGATTGATATCCTTAAGGGGAATGATAGTCATGGATGGTTAGTTTGTGTGAACGAGTTTCAGGGCTACTTCACATACTACGATGCTATTATCCAACACAACGGTGTGTCTGCTGTGACCGAGAACAGCTGTGTTTATACATGGAAGCCTCTAAAACTTGGTAAATTCTCCTCCCTACATATTTTATTTGCTGTATTCCTAAATTGATGTAAGATAAAAACTTTGCACTTTCATTGGTTAGTAGGAACTCCATAAAAATTTTAGCCTCTTTGATTCGAAGGAATTCCCTAGGAATTTAGAGGAATGCAATCTTTAGGAAGTTTTCTTATATATAAGTAGTTTGATTCATATGATTGAGTTCTGCCGATAGTATTGCTTTGTCTCCTAGTACATCCCATGGAAAATATGATATCTACTAGTAGTACTTAAGTGAGAATCGGATATTATTCCTGAATCGATGAAAGCTAATTTTTCCGAACTTTCGTTTGTTAGTAGAAATTCCATAGGAATTTTAGCCTCTTTGATTCATAGGAATTTCCTAGGAATTTCAGAGAAATGCAATATTTAGTAAATTTTCTTACATATAAGTAATTTGATTTATAGGATTGAGTTCTGCTGATAGTATTGCCTTGTCTCTTAGTACTAGTAGATCCATGGAAAATATGATATCTACTAGTAGTACTTACATGAGACTCAAATACTAGACGTATGACATTTCATCAGTATATAGAATTATAATATTTAAAGCTCAAAAAATTATAAATTTGATCGACAACTATAAAGTATGTGTGCATATTTAGTTCTTGTATTTTGTATCATGTAGAAGTCAACGTTTATTAGGTACTACTTGAAAATTTTGTGAACATGTTCTTGAGAAATGATGGAGAATATTCTAGAATGATGGAGAAGTGTGTTTTGAGGATTGTGCATAGTGTTCATTGTGCTAAAGACTATCAATAGAATCTTCTAGTAGATGCTAGAATGGAAAACAAGATCCAACGGCTGGCAATGTTGGGCTTCGTAAGTCCTAATCCAATAGTCAATATTTAAAGTTATTCGTACACTATATAGTGGTAAGATAATATAATATAAGATAAGATATTAAACCTCCTAGAAATAATCCTTCTTGGTTCTCCTTTGGTATATAACACACCAAAGTCTTGTAGGATCGAACCTTGCTTTTTCTATGAACTTTACATTGCAAGATCCTATAGGATTATTTCCTATTTCATTTGATCCTATGAATCAAACCGTGTCTGTAGGAGAATTTCCATAGCATATCCCCATTTAGAAAAGAACGATAATTTCCATAGCATCTCCTTAGGTAGGCATATTTTTTAGGCAATCAAACATCTTAAGTATAATTAATATTTCTGAAAATAGTTTATCAACTTCTACAATATTAGATCAATATCAGTATTATTTCCATGTTACATTTCCTTTCCCTTTGAAGGCCTTTCCTTATCCTGTGGCCACGCGATGTGCTTTACCTAACACATGGGTTTATTGAGGAGGATGATTCTGGTAGGTGGTGGTTAGCAATATCTCCCCATAGTTCAAGACCTCTTCTGGTCTATAATATGGTGTCACAGGCAATGAAATTGTTGATGATACTAGTGTTGTTCACTATGGTCGTACCGTTCACACCTGTCGTTCTGGGTTTGGGTGCATGGTGTTCTAGTTGGACACAAGCCAATTAACTGCAGCTAACTAATGGAAAAGGGTTACTGAACTTGGATCATATTCTCTTTTCCTCGGTGTGAACTATCTGATTAACATTGCAGTAGGCGGTGCAAATGATCCGCCAGGACATCTTACGAGAAGAAACTGTGTTTACACATCACACCAAGAAATTGGCTACAAGTACAGGCTGCTAGCGATGCAGGCAGACGTCCGCCCAGACATCCTGACCTGTCCGCCTAATCACCATATCTTCTAATCAGCTAATCATGTACATACTATACTCAACAAATTTGTCTCAGGCACTAGTCTAGCGGACTGTCCGCATTGTCCGGTGGATCGTCCACTTGCATCCATATAGGCTGCATCCTGAAATTTGTCGCTTCAGTCTGAATGGTGATGCAGCTATTGGTTTCCACACCAACACTCACTGGATATGGTCAGAGACTCCGTTTTGGTTCATCCCAAGATTCTCAAGCAACCTAGAGTGGAATGAGACAGTTGAAGGATAGCTCACTTGGTCTCGGCCTTTTGTTGAACTCATTCTTTTGGCTTGTTTAGATCATGTACTACTCAGCATTTAGTTTCGCACCCGGTCCAGCTTGTAAAATACTCCGTATGACCAAACCCTTTTGTACACTTGGTAGTTTCTCCAATGTGTATGTTTCACCAAGCTATTAGGAGTATAGTTGTACTCTACTACTAGTACATAATTTCTTCTAGAATATTGTATACTAGTAGTACTATTACTATTACTCCTAGCAGGTGTGTAGTTTTGTTTCTTTTTCGCTGTAGCTTGGGTCCTGTAACAAGCTACTGTAGGTAAGTTGGACATGTTGGTACTTCACTCAGAAACTGCATGCGGTGGAACATGGTGTTTCCAGGTTTACCAGTAAAAACATGTCGTTCATTATGGCATCGCTAGTGATTTGACAAGGAAATATTGTACGACAGTGTGCTAGTCTAGTTTTTTCTGAACAAGTGCTAGTATACCTAGTAGTAGTAATGGTCTACTAGTACCAGTGAACTCGATGAAGCTAGTTGGAGTACTACTGATAGTAGCTACCGCAGAAGAGAGAGGGAGGGAGTTTTGCACATGCCATTGCAGTGGCAGCACGTTCCTTCCGAGACAAACTAGATTTAACTCCCATGTCGACCTCCCCACGCACACACAACTTCTTTTACTCGCTCAGCCCTTCTTCCATCCACTACCGCCCGCTGGCCTCTCGCTCAATATTGTTGCCCACTAGCTCCTCAGCTCTGTCCTCTATAGGTGGCGATGATATCAGCGCGGCAACCTTCTATAGGGCGGTGGCGCATCCGTCATCCATGTCCCGCGGCAGCAATGGCGGTTTGTGAAATACTAGAACACTCGTACCTATTCCCTCTGTTTCACAATGTAAGATGTTTTCGCTTATGTGAAACGAGTGTATCTAGATTCACTCCGAACTTACATGATAGAGTTGATGATGCGGTTAATTTTTTATTGTTAATTGTGCAACATTGTCATGTGTAGACTAGTTCTTATCTCGGGTATGCATCCTTTTTTTTAGACTAGGCTTGCATGGAAGGTTGGTTTCTGGGCTAGATCCCATAACTAAGAAAAGTGGGGATCCATTCAAAGTTGGTAGTTCGATAGTGCAAACTTTTCAATATTTTTCATATATTTGACAATCAACATCATGTAATCATTACTACAAAAGAAGATCGGGGAGGAGCGAAAAAGAGGATTCTTGATGAAATAGGTTCTAATTCTGTGACTTCTGCTATCCCAGATGACAAGGTAAATCAATAGAATGACGTATGTTCTTCTTGTCCCGAGCAGATGTTTTGACTATAATATATGTTTATCTTGTAACCGCAGAAGCATAAAGTTGAAGAAGACTCTCAGTTTCCTGATGATGGTGTTGAAAATGGATGTCAAATTACTACACCTAAGACTCCACCTTGTTTACCTTCTGTGGAGACTGATGCAGTTGCATCTTGTACTGATGAGCCTACACCTTCCATCGTTGTGCCAGATGATGGGGGTGGTGGATTGGTTTTACCATCAGTAGAGACTTGTATAGCTAGAGCTGGCAGTGAAGAGCCTCTAGCAGAAATTGTGATTCTCGATAGTTCACCTATTATGGAGACTCATGCTACCAGTGATGGCGTTGCTGTTGGTCCTACTCCCGAAATTATCGTGCCACCTGAAGGAGGTGGTGAATTGTTTTTACAATTTATAGAGACTGTCGCACCTGAAGGTGGTGAACTGTGACGCGGAGCTGTCTTTCTTATGATTTGTATGCTTTTCTCTACAACCTGTATTATGGAGCTACCTTACGCATTCATTACACTTTTCCTATTGAATTTTAGTGTGGAACTGGAACTACTCCTAGTATGTAATCATATTTGGATGCTTAAGTAGTATAGATGATAAACCAATGCTAGTTGAGTTGTACGAGAATTGGCCTCTGCCACTTCTAGGTGTGGTTCCTAACTCATCTCCTTTTCACAAGCACGGTGAAAAGATGATTTTGTTCCTTTTCTTCTAATGCCATTATGCTTCTGTTATTGATCTGGCAACTTCATGATGATTTTTTTACCCAATCCGCTTTTATGTCTCTACATACAAACATATTTTTTTACATGACTTGAATAGAAAACAATATCTTCTTTGCATCAACTAACACAAGGAGACATGCAAATATTTATTAATTTTTGAAACAATGAAAAGATTTTCCATTTTCATTGATAAAGAGGGAGATGCAATTCAATAACATTAAGATAACTACAGGTACAAGTCATAGAATGGTAGGGATTGCCATAGGAAATCATCACCTCTGGCATCTTGTTCTACAGAAGGCGGTATTACCAGATCCACAACCTTCTTTTCCTTGGGATGACAATGTCAAATGTTGGATTTCGAGTCTAAACATAATCTAGTGCAGGTTCATCAGGATAACCTCCAGCAGTGTTAGTCTCCATAGAAGGTATATCAGCGCTATGGCAGACACCATTGGAAATGCAAGTTGAAGCTGTTGTTATACTCCTATCAGGACCACAGATAAGGGCCAGAAATTCAAGCTCAGAATCTAGCATTACAAAATAGACGAGAGGTTATCCCAACTGGACATTTCATAGATAATCCATAGTGCAATTTGAGCGTCTTACATGATCCTTAGATCTTAGTCCATTTGGTCTTTTTATTGGTGGAACGAAATTTGCTGGTACTTTTATTTCCGTAAAGAACCTACAAAATATAACCAAGTTAGACATCTGAATATATCTAACTTTTCTAGAGTCTATGTTATATGTGAAGATATCTTTGCATAACTCTCACTTATCAAACTGTCTACGGATATATTCGCACTCCTTGGAAATGCGAAGTCGACATTCTATAGGGTACATCCATCTATACTGTACGATACCTCTAAGTACTTCCTCGTCAAGTACATCAACAGCCAAATGCTCCATCATATCAAAGAAGGATGGGGAATATATCAGGTCAAAATCTTGCACAAGATCTCTGCCAAGTCCTTTTTAAGATGTTTTCCAACTCCTCCGTCCAAAGCTTTACTATAGATTTACCTAAAGAACATACCTATCCAAATCTGCAAGAACCTTGTAAATATAGATGGTCACAAGCTTTAACTATTTCTAGGAGATGTGGAGAACAAACCAAAGCCAAGAAGAATGTCAAGTGCCTAAATCTAGCAGGTGAAGCATGGGAATCACCCAACTGATCGCCGATCGGTGTGTCTCGTCAAGAACGACACGTCCAATGGTGGTAGGCCGGCACTGTTGATAGAAAGGCGTCGAGAACTTTTTTTAAGGCCTAGAGAAGTTTGCATCCTGGTTCTAATCCGGTGCATCTCCCATAAGAACGGCACAAAATTTGAAGAGATAGGGGCTGGTTGCTCGATTGAGGGTGCGCTTAGGAAAGTTTGTCTCAGCGGAAAGTTTTGGCGAGCGCGGGGTGTTTGTTCATAATTTTCACAGAAATATATGTGAATATTTTATCGGATTTGCTAGTTCTCAGGCGCCTGAGAACTTCTTAGTCCTTAGTCTTCTCTCTCACCATTGTATTTACCTCGTGATTCATGCAACGTGATGGTTACACATTTGTTGGAACTAGGTTGTAACTAAGAATTTAATGAGTTGCAACTACTAGGTTGCAACTAAGAATTAGCACAATTAGTAGGGTGACATCAGCGCCTTAACATAACAAGTTCTCAGGCGCCTGAAATTTATGCTCTCATATTTTATGCCTTTTTTTCATTGTTGGTATCTTTATTTCGAATCCGGCCAAGGCCAAGAACATACCTTGGGATTTTAACTATCAATCCCAAGAAATTAGCCCATCTGGCCTCATTATAGCCCAAGACCTTCTAATTCGGCCATGTTTTGGGTCATTCGACCGTGGCAAATAGCTCAATTAGTTTGGGTGAGAGCCCATGAATAATAGCTCATGAATCCCTGCTTGGCCCATTTTTCTTCAATTCGGCCTTTTTTGGGCACTGTCCACCCACCCCTAAAAAAACTACATCTATCCATGTTTTTAAGTACTACCTACTACATTATGTAGACCATTTTTTCATTGAACTGGTAGCAATCACACGTAGCAGATGGACAAGCAATTTTTAAGAAGAAAAATAAATAAGTTATATATGATGTTAGTATATATTTTTTACATTTTATAAAAGCATAACATTTTTATTGGTAAGGTTGATGCATGTAGTTTATTTGTAGCAATATTTCTATACTGAGATGCTGACATGGCCAACCCACCTGCCTGCAACTAGCGCCCATCAACCTTACCATTGTAACATCCCAAATTTTTGCAATTACAGATGTTACTAGAAGCATGCATCATATCCTTGCATCATGGCATTGCATGATAAAAACTGCATAGATTTTTCTTCCTAAATCCCATAGTCATATATAGACTAAAAGGGGTAAAACCTTTTTGAACCACCAACACCCTTGCAAAAGTGTTATTTTATAATCCTACCCTAACCCTCTTCTTTTTACAAAATTTTAGAAACAAATTTCGTTTAATTCGAAGCCCGTTTGCAAAAGTTATTAAACAAATAGGAAAACAGGACAAAAATAAAAGAGGATCTAGCCTAACGGGCCGGCTAGACCAGCCCGTGACTTACCTACCGCCGCCTGGCCAAGAGGGCGACGCGCAGCACGTTGGCTGGCCCAGATGCCGCAGCAGCAGCCAGCCCGCCCCCGCAGCCGCTGACGCCCCGGTCCCACCCGTCATCCCTCTCCTCGCTCGAGTCCGGCTCGAGCACGAGCTCGCCGCGTCGGCACCACCGCCTCCGGCCGATTCGGAGTGGATTCCGTAGTCCCCGCGCCAAGAAAACCCGCCTATAAGTACACCCGGCACACCTCCCGCGAAACCCTAGCTTTTTTTACCCCACCACCACCGAGCCGCCGCCAATCGCTCGCTGGAGCTCCACCGGACTCCGCCGCCTCCAGCCGCCGCCCGCCGCCACCTCGGGAAGGAGGAGCCGACGCCGCCCCCGAGAACGGAACCACGATGAGGAGCCGGTCGCCGTCGTCCACTTCACCGGACCGCGAGAGCACCGCCTCGCCACCGTCGACCGTCGCCGACCGCCGCCGGCGCTCCGCCGCCACCCACCGTCGCCATCGCCGGTAAGCCACCCCCTCTCCGACCGTTAGATCGAGATCCAATGGCACAAAACGGTCAAACCGCCCCGGCCAATCGCCTCACCCCGCGTGGCACCCGCCGCGTCGTCGCCACGTTATCACCGTGTCGGCGTCACACGCGCCCCACTGGCCAATCCCGAGCCGCCACTTGTCGCCGCGTAGCTGGCCACCTTTTTATTTTCTTTTAAATAGGCAGAAATTACTCTAATCTTGTAAAATCCATAGTAATTCGAGTATTAGTCCAAAAATTGCATATAATATACCGTTGGATTCATATTTTTGAGTAGAACACACATCTAAAATAATATTGCTGTTTTTCCACAGAAATTGGGCAGTAGGATTTAAAGTTTAGATTAGAGTATTTTAATTCTAGAAAATTATCCGTAGCTCCGTTTTAGTTGATTCTTGTTGCGTTGACTTTGTATCGACAAGAACTTCTGTAGAAAATTGTCATATCATGATTAGGGTGTTTAGATATGTCTCGAGGTAGATTGGAGTTGTAGATCTAGTTTTGAGCTTGGTTATTTAGGGTTTACCCCAAAATACTTAAAATCTGTGGGGAATCGATTCTAATGACATCCCCAACTCAAAAACACCCCTGATTAAAACCCTTGGTCGAAATCGAATCCATCCTTGCATATTACCATGTTGCATGCATGCATATTCGACTTCGTGACTTTGTTTTGTGCAAATTGTGATTGGATCCATGTTTGTTTCGTTAGATTGCTCGGAGTTTGCTGAGGAGTACTGTTGTGTAGAGTGCTGCTCGGATCAAGGCAAGTTGCACCACTTGTTCATGTTTATGTCCCAATTTTGACTATGCATGTTTTACTATTCAAATTCTGTAGTATGCATGTGTAGGATTTTGGTAGATTTTCTTAAGTACTATTTTCGCAAGGTCGGTTTTGTAGTATGCCATGAGTAGCTCTATGCTTAGGAATTTCCATCCCAATAGGTTATCCTGTTTTTCTAAGTTATGCTTGCTATGCTATATACTTGTATATATCAAAGTACCGTTGGGAGGGTTCGAAAGACTCAAAAAATTTCTAAGTACGAGAGCTCTCTCGAGCGAACTTTTCTTCTCCAAAACCCCCTTCAAAATAAAACTAAGTTTTCTTCTGGTTGGAATGGTTGTCGAGACAACGAGTGGGATTTTGGTGGAGGACGGCCGCCCAGGAATCAAAAAAGTCTGCCATGTTTCAGAATTCAGAAGTTTCCCGTGCAACCACGATACATATGGGCTCTGTCTTGGCTTAGTACTTAGTGGGAAACCTCACCGGGGTACCAACATTTGGAGGTTCTTGGCACGGTTGGATCCAGCTGGTAGAGGGGCTACTAAGGGAAGGCTTCACCGTGGTCTTGTTTGTAAAAGGACTTGATCGTGGATTGTGGGGAAAGTGCACAACCTCTGGAGAGTATTGCAATCTGATCGATCAGCCGTGTTCACAGAAACAGAACAACTTTGAGCATCTGAAGGATGGAGCCTCTGAAAGATCTTCTTCTCTCTTTTCCAAACGTAACGTTTTATAAAACCCAAGGCATGAGTAATATCGCCGTTGGGCGGGATTTTGGGAACTTGGTGTGTAATATCCAAGTGCTAGGTTGATTTGGGCACTTGGTGAGTAATATCCATGTGTTCCATTCGACCCTATACTATTTATCAAAGTTTACAAAGTAGGGAAAACTTTCTTCCTCTTTTCTTATTACATTGGTAAAATTGGCTTTACGCAAATGAACCCCAGAGCCTACTCTTAGCCTTGCATGTAGAGATAGAATTACTCTTTCTTTGGTGTAATTTGCCAATACATTCAAAGTATTGACCCAACTTGTTGGTTGCACGTCTTATGTGCAGAATCCGAAGATTGAAAGGTGCGTAGGGATCGCGGGTCTTCACGCAACTAGCCTGAGGCGTTGATGGACTCAAGTTCTTCTTAGTTTCCGCTCTTTTATTTGAGCTAGCTATAAGCTATGCAAGTTGTAATAATTATACTCTGGATTATTCGTGTAATAATGACTTGTGTTTTACATGATATTCATCGATTGTGAAGTGCTAGCTAATGATCCAGGGACTAGCATGTTTATCACAGGGACTTAGGATCCTAAACGATCCGAGGTCACAAAAGATGGTATCAGAGCACAAAGTTGCCTGTAGGATGTGACCCCTAGGATTGGAAATCACCTTTACCATGTGTGTTTTTGCTTTCTATATTCTTCTAAGTTATTTGTACTCTTCTAGTATTTCTCTTCCTTATCACCTTGTGCCTAATTTTCTTTCTCCTAACCTAAAGATGACAGCCTTCTACTACGACACCGCCGAAGACATCAAGTGCCTACGCTTTGGGGAATGCCTTCTGGACATCATCAAGACATTGCAGATACCCATGCCATCAATCAAGGGAAGCGAGTTGAGGAAGATGCACAAGGAAGGATGTTGGGCGATTGAAGTCATCCAACCAGGGCGCAGTCAGACAGAACCCAAGACAGAGGCCATTGTACTCAACGTCACCAGTGACTCCAAGGAGAAAGGACTTAGCATCTGCTTGCAGGAGCTCATTGGACGCCTTTGCGGACGCCACCATGAAGAGGTTGAAGGCCACTACATCAAACTCTCTGGAAGACGTTATGAGAAGGGAGTTCCAATCGAGTTAACCCCGGAGGAAAGGAAGACATGCAAGCGTTGAAGGATCCAATATCAAGACTTGGAGTCCCACATCAATGACCTTCAGAAGGGGAGCTGTCTTGAGATCGTGAGGAATGACGAGCTTTGTGCCCTATTCAAGGAGAAGGACGAGAAGATTGAGGAGTTGGAAGAGAAGATCAAGTCCCTAGGAGGGGAGCTCACCGCCCAAGATAAGAGGTTCGCTAATCAAGAGAAGAGGGTGCAAGATAAGAACAAGAGGATTAGGGAGCAAAGTCTCGTGCTCCCAAAGAACGAGATGGAGCTCAAGAACTTTGCCACCATGTTGAAGGACCTACGAGCAGCTAAGAGGAGCTTGGAGGAGAAGATCACGCCCGTGACTATGGGGTCAAGTTTGATCAAGAAGCTACAGAAGGAGAAGAAGGAACTCCAAAAAGGCTAGAATCTGCTACCCAGGAGTTGCAGGAGGTGAAGGAACTTCAAGAGAGGCTCGAAGCTGCTACACCGGAGCCACAAGAGGTGAAGGAACTTCAGGAGAAGCTTGAATCCACGACGAGGGACATGGAGTTATACAAGTCACTGCTGGAAAAGGAAGGCTTCATCATTGAGGATGAGGAAGTGGATGATGAGTAGAGTAGTTGGACCACCTTTAGTTCTATAGTCAAACGTTGTTCGCGATTGTAATGAGTACCAAAAATTATATTGGTTTAGTTAAACTTGGTTGAGTGTGTGGAACTATGTGCCTTGTGTGCCTTGCTTTTCTCGTGTGTTTTTTTCTCTTGTTTACATAAGGGTAGGAGTTTATTCCTTTGGCTTTCTATCTATTTCTTAACTTGTCTCCCGAACCCTCCAGATGGCAAGACGTGGAAACAACAATAACAACATGCCCCCAGAGACAGCACAACTTCTGAACTCCCAGAATCAGTTGATCCAACTCCTCACTCAAAACATGCAAAACAACAACAAAAACAACCCGCCTCCGCCACCTCCACCGCCCCAATAGGATCACTTGACTCGGTTCTTTAGGTTGAACCCTCCAATTTTCTCAAGTAGTTCTGAGCCAATTGTGGCAGATGACTGGCTCCGCACCACCAACAAGAAGTTAGACACCGTCCAAGTTGTTGGAGCTGATAGGGTGCACTTTGCCGCGCACCAACTTGAGGGACCAGCTGCTGAATGGTGGGATAATTACCAGGTCACCCACCCCGATATTGAAGCTATCACCTGGAACCAGTTCGAGGCGGCCTTTCGTACTCATCACGTAGCCGTGGGAGTCATGTCACTTAAGAGACGTGAGTTCCACGACTTGAAACAACTGCACCGCTCTGTCTCCGAGTATGGGGACCTTTTCAACAAGCTGGCATGTTATGCACCTGATGATGTATCCACTAATGCCAAGAGACAGGAGGAGTTCTTGAGGGGACTTAATGATGAAATATCTATTCAGCTTGTGGCTCTGAAGTTTGATAACTACCAGGAACTCCTGGACATGGCAGTGGTGGTTGAAGCAAAGCAAAGAAGTATAGAGAACCAAAAGAGAAAGTCCACCTCGCACAAGCACAACTCTACCCCATATCAGAAGCAACGCACTTCGTCACCACCACCCCACAACCACAATGGTCATCACCATGGAGGACATAACCACAATGGCCATAAACACCGCAATGGAAATGGAAATGGGAAGGATCTAAGTGAAGTGACATGCTTCAAGTGTAACAAGAAAGGGCATTATGCAACTACTTGCCCCGAAAAGATGAAGAATGGGAATAGTAATGGAAACGGCAACGGACACAACCATGGCAATGGTAATGGAAATGGGAAGAAGCCGAATCCGTTCGTCAAAGCCACGGTGAATCATGTCTCCGTGGAGGATGCTCGTGAGGCACCTGACTCCGTGATTGGTAAGTTCAAGCTTAACTCCATACCTGCAGTTGTTCTTTTTGATACCGGTGCATCGCATTCATTCATATCAAGGGTATTTGTGGATAGAGGCAAGGTACCTACGGAGACTATTAGTATTCCCCTAAGGGTAAGTTCTCCTGGAGGAGAAATAGTGGCAAACTCTGGATGCCGTGGGTTAGAACTAAGAATTGGGGCACACACCTTTCCCACCAGCCTAGTCGTTCTGGAATCACAAGGCTTAGACATAATTTTGGGCATGAATTGGATGACCGAATATGAGGGAGTCATAGATTGTGCAAAAAGGACTATCACACTCACGACTCCGGATAAGAAAAGGATCCGCTTTAAGTCAGCTTTCGCACTCAAAGGAGGTATGGTGAACTCTCTTAAGGGGGTTAGCTTGGAGGATGTGCCAATTGTGAAGGAGTACCTAGATGTGTTTCCGGAAGAATTGCTAGGGATGCCTCCCGGCCGAGACATCGAGTTTATCATTGACTTGATGCCAGGTACTGGACCAATAGCAAAAAGACCGTACAAGATGGTTGTGGATGAGTTGAAGGAACTTAAGAAACAGCTTAGAGAGCAATTGGACAAAGGCTTCATTGAACCAAGTGCGTCATCTTGGGGAGCACCTCTCTTATTCGTGGAGAAGAAGGATAAAACCAAGAGACTAGTGGTGGACTACCGGTCGTTGAATGAAGTGACAATCAAGAACAAGTACCCTCTACCCAATATTAACAACCTTTTTGACCAATTAAAGGGAGCTAGTGTGTTCTCTAAGATTGATCTCCGATCAGGTTATTTTCAGTTAAAGATCCGAGAACAGGATGTACCCAAGATAGCCTTCACCACAAGATATGGATTGTATGAGTACACCGTGATGTCGTTTGGCTTAACCAATGCCCCAGCGTACTTCATGACTATGATGGACAAGGTGTTCATGGAGTACTTGGATAAGTTTATTGTGGTATTCATTGATGACATACTCATATACTCCAAGGATGAGAAGGAACATGAGAGGCACCTGCGCCTAATCATGGAAAAGTTAAGGGAACACAAGTTGTATGCCAAATTTAGCAAATGTGAGTTCTGGTTGAAGGAAGTGGGATTCCTTGGTCATATTGTATCAGCTAAAGGTGTTGTCGTGGACCCAGTAAGGTGGCTTCCGTGACAGAATGGGAGTCTCCTAAGAATGTGGGTGATATTAGGAGTTTCCTGGGCCTTGCGGGATATTACCGAAGATTCATTGAAAACTTTTCCAAGATAGCAAAGCCTATGATAGAGTTGCTGAAGAAAGAGAAGAAGTTCCAATGGACCGAGGCATGTGAAGCAAGTTTTCAAGAGTTGAAGAAGCGCCTAGTAACAGCACCAGTTTTGTGCCTCCCTGACATCCAAAAGGACTTCCAGGTCTATTGCGACGCTTCCCGGCAAGGACTTGGTAGTGTACTGATGCAAGATGGAAAATTAGTGTCTTACGCCTCTCGGCAACTTAAGGACCATGAGAATAACTACCCCACACACGATTTGGAACTAGCATCAGTTGTGCATGCGCTCAAGGTATGGAGACATTACCTAATGGGCAAACATTGTGATGTGTTTACGGATCACAAAAGCCTTAAATACATCTTTACTCAAAAGGAATTAAATATGAGGCAAAGGAGATGGCTTGAGCTCATCAAGGACTATGACTTGGACCTGCAGTACCATCCTGGAAAGGCCAACATTGTGGCAGACGCCTTAAGCCGGAAAGTCTATGTAAATGGACTTACCGTGGGAGAACTTCCAAATGATTTGTGTGAACAATTCAAGGACCTCAGGTTGGAAATAGTTCCAGAGGGATACTTAGCAACTATGGAGATAGTGCCAATGCTTCTGGACCAAATCAAAGAGGCCCAGAAGGGGGACAAAGAGTTGGAAGAGATAAGAGCTAATATAAGCAAGGGGAAAGCAAAAGGGTTTCATACGGATGAACAGGGAACACTTTGGTATGAGAAGCGTATGTGCGTTCCCGATGACCCTGATATCAGGAAATTAATCCTTTAGGAAGCTCACGATTCGCCTTACTCAATTCATCCCGGTAATACAAAGATGTACATGAATGTGAAAGATAGGTTCTGGTGGAACAACATGAAAAGAGAAATTGCTGAATATATCTCCCTGTGTGACGTGTGCAACAGGGTCAAGGCCGAACATCAAAAGCCAGCAGGACTGCTGCAGCCATTACCTGCGCCCGATTGGAAGTGGGACAAGGTAGGCATGGATTTTATCACAGGACTACCAGGGACTCGTTCTGGGTATGACTCCATCTGGGTAGTGGTCGACCACTTCACAAAGGTGGCCCACTTTATTCCCGTAAAGACCACCTATACGAGTGCTAAACTTGCCAAGATTTATATGTCAAGGATCGTAAGTCTTCATGGTGTACCCAAGGGGATTGTCTCTAATAGAGGGACCCAATTCACCTTTAAGTTTTGGCGACAGCTACACGAGGCTCTAGGGACACGACTGGAGTTTAGTACTGCCTTCCACCCACAAACAGATGGGCAAACAGAAAGAGTTAATCAGATCTTGGAGGACATGTTAAGAGCCTGTGCGCTAGAATACGGGTGTAGTTGGGATGATAACTTGCCATATGCGGAATTCTCATACAATAACAGCTACCAAACTAGTATCAAGATGACTCCATTTGAAGTTCTATATGGCACAAAGTGTAGAACTCCGCTGCTATGGAGTGGAGTTGGAGAACGTAGTTTGTTTGGACCTGAACTGATCAAGGATGCCGAAGAAAAAGTGAGACAGATTCAAGACAGGTTAAAAATAGCCCAATCCAGACAAAAGAGTTATGCTGATTCCAAGCGCGGGGATGTGACTTATGAAGTGGGAGACCATGCGTATCTCCGAGTTTCGCCACTACGAGGAGTTAAGAGATTCGGAATCAAGGGTAAGTTAGCACCCCGATTCATAGGGCCCTACAAAATCTTGGGTCGAAGAGGGGAAGTTGCCTATCAGTTGGAATTTCCCGAAGTGCTAATAGTTCATGATGTTTTCCATGTGTCGCAACTAAAGAAGTGTCACCCAGAAATGGCTGAAACCCCACTAAAGGATACGGTTCAATTGGAAGTTCAACTGGAAAACGATCTCACCTATGAAGAAAAACCCACCCGGATTTTGGAAATAGCCAAGAGAATTACTCGTACCAAGATTATCAGGTTTTGCAAAGTTCAATGGAATCACCATTCCGAGGAAGAGGCCACGTGGGAACGTGAAGAAGACCTGAAGAAAGAACACCCACACCTATTTGCTAACTAACCTGAATCTCGGGGACGAGATTCTTCTTAAGGGGGGCAGGTTTGTAACATACCAATTTTTTGCAATTACAGATGTTACTAGAAGCATGCATCATATCCTTGCATCATGGCATTGCATAATAAAAACTGCATAGATTTTTCTTCCTAAATCCCATAGTCATATATAGACTAAAAGGGGTAAAACCTTTTTGAACCACCAACACCCTTGCAAAAGTGTTATTTTATAATCCTACCCTAACCCTCTTCTTTTTACAAAATTTTAGAAACAAATTTCGTTTAATTCGGAGCCCGTTTGCAAAAGTTATTAAACAAATACGAAAACAGGAAAACAATAAAAGAGGATCTAGCCTAACGGGCCGGCTAGACCAGCCCGTGACTTACCTACTGCCGCCTGGCCAGGAGGGCGACGCGTAGCACGTGGGCCGGCCCAGATGCCGCAGCAGCAGCCAGCCCGCCCCCGCAGCCGCTGACGCCCCGGTCCCACCCGTCATCCCCCTCCTCGCTCGAGTCCGGCTCAAGGACGAGCTCGTCGCATCGGCACAACCGCCTCTGGCCGATTCGGATAGGATTCCATAGTCCCCGCGCCAAGAAAACCCGCCTATAAGTACCCCCGGCACGCCTCCCGCGAAACCCTAGATTTTTTCTACCCCATCGCTACCGAGCCGCCGCCAATCGCTCGCCGGAGCTCCCCCGGACTCCGCCGCCTCCAGCCGCCACCTCGGGAAGGAGGAGCCGACGCCGCCCCCGGGAACGGAACCACGGCGAGGAGCCGGTCGCCGTCGTCCACTTCACCGGGCCGGGGGAGCATCGCCCTGCCGCCGTCAACCGTTGCCGACCGCCGCCGGCGCTCCACCGCCACCCACCGTCGCCATCGCCGGTAAGCCACCCCCCTCTCCGACAGTTAGATCGAGATCCAACGGCACAAAACGGTCAAACCGCCCCGGCCAATCGTGTCGCGCCGCGTGGCACCCGCCGCGTCGTTGCTGCGTCATCACCGCGTCGGCGTCACGCGCGCCCCGCTGGCCAATCCCGAGCCGCCACTTGTCGCCGCGTAGCTGGCCACCTTTTTATTTTCTTTTAAATAGGCAGAAATTACTCTAATTTTGTAAAATCCATAGTAATTCAAGTATTAGTCCAAAAATTGCGTATAATATACCGTTGGATTCATATTTTTGAGTAGAACACAGATCTACAATAATATTGCTGTTTTTCCACAGAAATTGGGCAGTAGGATTTAAAGTTTAGATTAGAGTATTTTAATTTTAGAAAATTTTCCGTAGCTCCGTTTTAGTTGATTCTTGTTGCGTTGACTTTGTATCGACAAGAACTTCTGTAGAAAATTGTCATATCATGATTAGGGTGTTTAGATCTGTCTCGAGGTAGATTGGAGTTGTAGATCTAGTTTTGAGCTTGGTTATTTAGGGTTTACCCCAAAATACTTAAAATCTGTGGGGAATCGATTCTAATGACATCCCCAACTCAAAAACACCCCTGATTAAAACCCTTGGTCGAAATCGAATCCATCCTTGCATATTACCATGTTGCATGCATGCATATTCGACTTCGTGACCTTGTTTTGTGCAAATTGTGATTGGATCCATGTTTGTTTCGTTAGATTGCTCGGAGTGCGCTGAGGAGTACTGTTGTGTAGAGTGCTGCTCGGATCAAGGCAAGTTGCACCACTTGTTCATGTTTATGTCCCAATTTTGACTATGCATGTTTTACTCTTCAAATTCTGTAGTATGCATGTGTAGGATTTTGGTAGATTTTCTTAAGTACTATTTTCGCAAGTGCGGTTTTGTAGTATGCCATGAGTAGCTCTATGCTTAGGAATTTCCATCCCAATAGGTTATCCTGTTTTTCTAAGTTATGCTTGCTATGCTATATACTTGTATATATCAAACTACCGTTGGGAGGGTTCGAAAGACTCAAAAAATTTCTAAATACGAGAGTTATCTCGAGCGAACTTTTCTTCTCCAAAACCCCCTTGAAAATAAAACTAAGTTTTCTTCTGGGAGGAATGGTTGTCGAGAAAACGAGGGGGATTTTGGTGGAGGACGGCCGCCCAGGAATCAAAGAAGTGTGCCATGTTTTAGAATTCAGAAGTTTCCCGTGCAACCACAATACATATGGGCTCTGTCTTGGCCTAGTACTTAGTGGGAAACCTCACCGGGGTACCAACATTTGGAGGTTCTTGGCACGGTTGGATCTAGCTGGTAGAGGGGCTACTAAGGGAAGGCTTAGCCATGGTCTTGTTTGTAAAAGGACTTGATCGTGGATTGTGGGGAAAGTGCACAACCTCTCGAGAGTATTGCAATCTGATCGATCAGCCGTGTTCATGGAAACAGAACAACTTTGAGCATCTGAAGGATGGAGCCTCTGAAAGATCTTCCTCTCTCTTTTCCAAACCTAACGTTTTATAAAACCCAAGGCGTGAGTAATATCGCCGTTGGGCGGGATTTTGGGAACTTGGTGTGTAATATCCAAGTGCTAGGTTGATTTGGGCACTTGGTGAGTAATATCCACGTGTTCCATTCGACCCTATACTATTTATCAAAGTTTACAAAGTAAGGAAAACTTTCTTCCTCTTTTCTTATTACATTGGTAAAATTGGCTTTACGCAAATGAACCCCAGAGCCTACTCTTAGCCTTGCATGTAGAGATAGAATTACTCTTTCTTTGGTGTAATTTGCCAATACTTTCAAAGTATCGACCCAAATTGTTGGCTACACGTCTTATGTGCAGAATCCGAAGATTGAAAGGTGCGTAGGGATCGCGGGTCTTCACGCAACTAGCCTGAGGCGTTGATGGACTCAAGTTCTTCTTAGTTTCTGCTGTTTTATTTGAGCTAGCTATAAGTTATGCAAGTTGTAATAATTATACTCTGTATTATTCATGTAATAATGACTTGTGTTTTACATGATATTCATCGACTGTGAAGTGCTAGCTAATGATCCAGGGACTAGCATGTTTATCACAAGGACTTAGGATCCTAAACGATCCGAGGTCACGACAACCATTCAAGAGATCAAGTTTAACGAGTGGGTTTAAAAAGTACTTGTACAATAGCCATGACCGGAAAAAAGAAGACCAAGATAGACACGTTTATTGTCTAGAGAGGCTGACATGTGGGCCCTAGCAGCAATACCATACACGACTACTGTATCGAGCAACATTACCAAGGTTAAACCGACGGACGTGACCGAAAAAATGTCCAACATACACACGTTTCCTCTACATAGGAGGCTAACATGTGGACCCAACAAGGAGACATTATATAGGTGTTGTATCGAGCAACGCTATCAAGTTCGAAATAGGGTAGCGCGAGCGAAGGAAAAATTCCATCATACACACGATTCCTCTAATGAGAGGAAGACATGTGGGACCCGGCAGCCTGACTAAACATTAGACGCATGGATCAACATTATCTATTTCAAATCGGGTAGGCACGAGCAAAAAGTATGGTCCGCTAGAGACACTGACGTCCGGGACCCACACACCTCAAAAGACTTCGTCGAGTCAACATCGTGCGAGGAACAGAAAATCTTGCTTCTGCCACACGTCGGCTAAGCTTCCTCCATGTTTTTAGCGATTTCATCAGAGTAGAGGGCCGCGAAACTAGAAAAAAAATGTTTTCAATCACCCACGGCCATGCCAAGAAATTCATCACGAAGACGTGCCTTCTACAATGACCGACGGGCCAAGTCACTGTGGATGGACACTTTTCTTGTAGTGATGCTCACTAATTTTTATGGCTTTAAAAACCCGTGACTATAATATGCTTCCAAAATTCTTCTTCTCATAATTGAATCAATACTTTATTGGTGTGGAAGACCCTAAAATTATGACAGCTGTACAAGTATCATAACAGTCAACCTAATTCAATCATCTAATCTAATAGTCATGAATCAAAAGATAACTTCAAATATCATATAGTCTCGAAGCTCAACGGATATAATTCTTTCCTTGAATAGAAGGGAGCATGAAGCTGATGCAACTAATGCAACTAATGCAAATTCTTAATCAAACCTAACATGCTTTCAGTAGAGTAAACATGCTAAAACTATAAGATAGATTACAAGGTGTTATAGATCTCCCCCAAGCTTGGGGTTAAGTCGGTGGATCAAATAATCCCTTGCGATTATTCGATACCATGGCACTCTTCAAGGTATAGAGGAAGTCGTGGAATTACAAAGGCTTGCACGATGTGTCTTGGTTGTTGCTTCTAGGATCATGATGCGAATTCGGTGCTGCTTGCTAATTGTTTCCAATTGCACCACAAGTGCCTTATACATCTCAATTGTTTGCTTCTGTGCATTGATGGACCGGAGACTGATGTCGAGGTTAGATTCTAGTCCTTTCATTATCTTTGGGTCCATGTGATCTATATAACGATGCAACAACTTGATGTGTTTAGGATCCTGGAGATTTTACCTCGATTTTCTTGATGCGGTGATCAAGCTTGTCTAGGTAGGCTTAGATCTCCTCTCCTTACTACTTTAGTCCCTCCAAGTAGGATTCTCCATCTTCCTTTGGATCCAGTTGAACTTCTTTGAAATCACTTTCTTTACCCACCATGAGGCGTCCTTAACCATCTCCATTAACTTGAATAATCTCTGGCTCCTAGCTGATCACACACTCCTCTTTCTTCTGCATGGCGGCTACCCACTTGGTATCTTCTGTGATCCTTGAAGAAGATCCCTAGCAATCCTCCTTGGCTTGAACGATGTTCCATGCATAGCTGCAAGGTTCCTAAGAGGGAGGAGTGAAGTGGGGAAGATCTATTTGACCAGAGGGGAAAAGAAACGTTTTGGAAGGCTTATGAAAGGTTGAAAACAGGGAAAAATTGTTACTAAGAGGAAAAAGGTAGGCCAAGAAAAGAATACCAAGAAATAAGGAAAGAAATAAGTGAAAAGGAAGAAAACGAAACTATAACGACCACTGGTACGGGCGGACGCCCGTACGGCGCAACCGTACCGGGTCTCTTTCCAAAAATACACCCTGGTGGAGACCGACTAAGTGGTACGGCGAGACCTGCCTATATGGCCCGCCCGTACTGATTATTACCGACTTCATTCTCTTTCTCTTTTTTTGAACAATAGACGAAAGGGAGAACACAAGGCTGGTAACGACATGTCGTATGGTCGAATGTGAAGAGAATATGCCCGAGAGGCAATAATAAAGTGGTTATTATCTTATTTCATGTTTACGATAAATGTTTATTTTGCATGCTATAATTGTATTAATTGGAAATGTTAATACATGTGTGTTTAATAAACAAAATACAAAGTTCCTAGTAATGCCTCTCTTATAAACTAGCTCATTGATTAACAAGATGATCAAGGTTTCCTGATCATGGACATTGCATGTTGTTAATAACGAGGTCACAACATTGGTGGAATGATGTGATGAACATTCATCTGAAGTATAGCATTACGATCAAAGTCATTATGTTTATATTGCTATTACATCAGACGAAGTAATCTTAGTCCTTAGACCATGAGATCATGTTAATTTCTAACATCGTAAGAGTAACTTGATAAAGGTGGGTTCAGATACTCCAAAGGTGTTATGTTGAGGCTCATGGATCAAGAGTGGAATTTATCAATCCCGGTGATGGATAGATATATTCTGGGCCATGTCGGTGATATCACATTAAGATAGCTTGCAAGCAAGTTATGTGATCACTAGAATGTTATATCACGGGAACGAGAAAAGAGTGCATGTCGGTAACGAGATCAAACTAGGTATTTGGATGCCGATGATCGAATCTCGGACATGTAATATATCGCGAGATAAAAGGATTTTGTTACAACGTTAAAGGTTCACACGATCACAAGAGTCATCGTTGAATATGTGGGAGTCAGTACGGATCTCCAGGTCCCGCTGTTGATTATTGATCAGAGAGGGGTCTCGATCATGTCTGCATTATTCGCGAACCGTAGGGTGACACACTTAAGGGATACCGACACCATTTAGGAGCAAATATGTTTCAGATAAATATTAAGAAAGCGCTCGAATCATTTCGATGGAAACCGGAATTGTTTCCGGTGAAATTGCTGAAACTGGTTCTGCATGTGATATTGAAATGTTGCAGGGAGTTTTATGTGAATGTTTGTTAATTAAAATAATTAACAAAATTCTGAATAAAATAAATAAAAGTGTTTTATTTAAAGAGAAAATGCATTTAATTTGGTGGACATTAAATGCAAACTGAGTGGAGTTGAAATTGATATGAGTGGGCTTAGTGCAAGCTCCACCCACATGAATGAGGCAAAGGTGGGGGCACCCACCATGGCCGGACAGCCATGGCCTTGGGGCTGCACCCCCTCCCCTATAAAAGGAGCCCCATGGCTCCTCTCCTCTTGCCCCACCTCCTCGTGAAGGTTCTTTTCTCCCTCTAGTTATTCCCCATGGTCTCGAATTAGCGAGATACATGTTCCTGGTGGCTTTATCTGGAAAGGAGATGCTGCTTCCGCTGCATCGCTGGAGCAAGGAGGCGGAGGTTGTTCGGTGGAACGGACGTGTGTGCGATCACGGATGCACTGCTACATTGTGGTGATGGACTTCATGGTGCTGGACCTGGTGGTGCTGGAACTGCTGGACCTGAAGGACTTCATCACGATCTTGAGATCGGAAAATGTACGACTACATCATCCACGTGTTCCATCTTGTTAACAAAGCTTTGTTGTCTTCGAGGGAATGTTCTCTATGGATGTATATCCACCCGTTGCTTGTATCTAGTAGATAGATCTTGGCGTATAGTGAAGGGAATATGCCCGAGCGGCAATAATAAAGTGGTTATTATCTAATTCCATGTTATGATAAATGTTTATTTTGCATGCTATAATTGTATTAATTGGAAACGTTAATACATGTGTGTTTAATAAACAAAATACAAAGTTACTAGTAATGCCTCTCATATAAACTAGCTCGTTGATTAACAAGATGATCAAGGTTTCCTGATCATGGACATTGGATGTTGTTAATAACGAGGTCACAACATTGGTGGATTGATGTGATGAACATTCATCCGAAGTATAGAATTACGCCCAAAGTCATTATGTTTATATTGCTGTAACATCATACGGAGTAATCTTAGTCCTTAGACCATGAGATCATGTTAATTGCTAACACCGGAAGAGTATCTTGATAACATCAAACGTCACACCTTTACAGGGTGACTATAAAGGTGGGTTCAGTACTACAAAGGTGTTATGTCGAGGCTCATGGATCAAGAGTGGGATTTTTCCATCCCGATGATGGATAGATATAATCTAGGCCCTCTTGGTGATATCACATTGAAATAGCTTGCAAGCAAGTTATGTGATCACTAGAATGTTATATCACCAGAACGAGAAAAGAGTGCATGTCGGCAATGAGATCAAACTAGGTATGGAGATACCGATGATCGAATCTCGGACATGTGATATATCGCGAGACAAAGGGATTTAGTTACTAGCGTTAAAGGTTCTCACGATCACAGAAGTCATCGTTGAATGTGTAGGAGTCAGTATGGATCTCCAGGTCCCGCTTCTGATTATTGATCTGGGAGGGGTCTTGATCATGTCTGCATTATTCGCAAACCGTAGGGTGACAAACTTAAGGGATACCGATAGCATTTGGAGCAAATATTTTTCAGATAAAGATTTAAGAAAGCGCTGGAATTATTTCAATAGACACCAAAACTGTTTCGGGTGAAATTGCTGAAATTGGTTCTGCATGTAATATTGAAATGTTGTAGGGGGTTTTATGTGAATGTTTGTTAATTAAAGTAATTAACAAAATTCTGAATAAAATTAATAAAAGAGTTTTATTAAATGAGAGAGCATTAAATTTGGAGAAATTTAATGCATTTAAAGTGGAGACTTTAAAAGAGAATGTGAAGGGGCAAATTTATGTGGAGGGAGTTACCACCACATGAATGAGAAGGTGAGGGGTCACCCCTTGGGGCGCCGGCATGGGGAGGGGCACCCTCCCCTCCTCCTATAAAAGGCCCCCCTCTCACACCTACATACTCACACCTCCTCGTGAAGGATCTCTCTCCCCCTCTAGTATTATTCCCCCATGGTCTCAGATTAGCGAGATACATGTTCTTGGTGGCTTTATATGGAAAGGAGTTGCTGATTCCGCTGCTTTGCTGGAGCGAGGGATGGAGGTTGTTGGGGTACCTGACGTGTGTGCGATCACAGATGCACCGCTGCTTTGCGGTGCTGTACTTGGTGGTGTTGGACTTGCTAGAGCTGGATCTGAAGGACGTGTTGGAGCTGGACCGACTGGACTTCATCACGATCTTGAGATCGGCAAGTGTATGACTACATCATCCACGAGTTTCATCTCGTTAACAAAGCTTTGTTGTCTTCGAGGCTAAGTTCTCCATGGACGTATATCCACCCGTTGCTTGTACCTAGTAGATAGATCTTGGCGTACAGTTCCCATCGTAAGAATTTTTTTTGTTTTCTATGCTGTGAACCCCAACAGTGGTATCAGAGCCAGATCTATGCGTAGGTGCTTTGCACGGGTAGTACACATATGTTTATATGTGGACGATGATGATCATGTTATTGCATCTTCTATGTATTTTGGATATTGGTGGCATAGTGGGATGAAGCGGCCCGGACCAACCTTACATGTCATCGTACATGAGACCGTTTCCACGACTGACATGCAACTTGTTTTGCATAAGTGGCTGGCAGGTGTCTCTCTCTCCTACTATAGTCAATATCTGATTTACAACGAGTTGCAAATAACTTGGTTATCCTCGTTGTGGTTCATGTTTGTAGGTAAGACCGGTTCTATCTCCGAAAGCCCTAAGCCACGTAAAACTTGCAATTGATAAATTAGAGGTGTCTAGTTTAAATCGTTGCTGGGCTAGTGTCTTGATATGGTATTGTTGTAAGTAGATGTATGATAGATACTCTTACAACACACTCAACGTGTAAGTTCCATAGACCTTGGCCTTACACACAAAGGAATGATAGAGATCATACCACGATGCATATGGTGGTGATCAAATGAATGGACCATATCATTCCACTTTACACATATGATGTTCGCATCTTATATTGCTTGTTTGGCATTTTAGTAGTATTATAAGATGATCCCTCATTTAAATATCAAGATAAAAATATGTTCTTCCTTAAGTATGCACCATTGTATGGATCGTGTTTCGAGACATCACGTGATGATCGGGTGTAATCGACTCTACACTTTCATATAACAGGTGTAAGATAGTTTTACACACGCGAATACTAAGGTTTTTACTTGGCGAGACTAGCATGTACAGACATGGCCTCGGAACACGGACCGAAAGGTTAAGCATGAGTCATATAGTTGATATGGTGCCCATATTGATGCTCGCCTTTGAAGCTACACCGACTCACGTGATGATCAAACTTGGTGTAGTGGATTTGGTTCATGTAATCACCAAAAAGGCACGAGGGATGTCGTTTTTGAGTGGGAGTTCATTTCTAATTTGGATTAGTCGAACTCAATTTGTCATAAACTAAATCGAAGTGAATTTGCATAATTTGTTGTAGTCATTGGCATTTGTTTACTACCTTATGCTTAGTTTTAATTGAGATAATGGAACTATAGAATTCTGGGTTACGAATTGGTATCATATTGTTTTGAATGTCAATTTAAAGTTTAGAAGTCCTATTGCATACTTTCAGCAAACTCTATTTACTCCGTGAAGTTTAATAAGTAGTATTAAATCAAGAGTAAGAATTCCAATCTTAGTATCTAAATTATCATGTTTGCCTCCATGATTCTTGATATTCAAAAGTTGTTTTAAAAATCGAGGTTATCTAGGAGCTAAAAGAATTGTTTCAGAAACCATCATGTGTGAAAGATATTGTGATATCTGAAACAAAGTTTTTGGTTGCATTATGATAGAGTCTAATTTAGCAAAATACATGTTCTCATGTTGTATGAGAATTTGTGAAGGATGGAGATGCTAGGCATCCGAATCTCCCAAAAGTTTTCGGGAACTAATATACTCGCGATTCTTCCTTACAGGCTATAGTAGCTTGATCATGAAAGTTGTCATGATAAGGATGAATAGAAGATGTAAGTAAAATGTTTACTACACTAATAGATTACTAAAGAATGGATTTTTGAAAGAACACCAAACATTTGATGATGGTGATCCACTTCAAAGTGCAAGTCCAAAGGTATTGGTATTTGACTATATACACTTTGTACTATGTGTCATGTGAATCACACCACTATTGATGTTGATAGATTCTTTTAAAAGAAAAGGAATTGTTGAAAGAGAATCTATAAAATATTTGGCAGAAAATAAAAGGTTGGCGATGTCCAACTTAGGTATATACAAGATATACATGTTATGGCTGTATTCCTTGCTTGTTAAACAATGTGGTTCTTAGGTATTGGATACCGAATTGGTTGGTGTGAAGTGTCATACAGAACAACACAATTCATGAACTACAACGGCCTAAGTAACTAGCAAGAGAATAAGTGATGTTGTTCATCGAAAACAAATAAAGTGTTATTGTGTTTTCATTGTCATCCAACCGAGCCTTCAATATTTGTTTTAATAATTGTTATTTTGTTCCGGTATTATGAGAAGAATGGTTGTTCAAATAATTACTGTATTCCATAAAGGATGGATGAACTTTTACAAGTCTAGTGGGAGAAATCACATCCATAAACACTATTGCTAAAATGTCGCAAGACAAAAGATTGAAATATCACTTATGAAGTGACATCGCTGTTTAAATTATATTGGAAAGAAAACATGAAGAAACTCCATGTTGATGTATTTTTTGGAGTCATTTGATTTTGATCAATTGACGGTTGTGAGACTTTCCTCGAGATAATTGAAACTCCATCTATAGACCTAAGAGGAACGGATGGCTAACTTATTGGATATTATGCATGTTGATGTATATAGTCCATTATGTGTAGCCATATGCAATGTATCTTTTTTGCTTCATATGCCTTCTCCAGAAATTTGAGTGAATATATCTATATATATTTACTTAATAAGGAAGAAGTATGAAACATTTGAAAATTGTTCAAAGACTTTCAAGATGAAGTGGAAAATCATTGTAACAAGAAAATAAAGAGTTTATGATTCGATCATAAAGGAAGATATTTGAGTTACATGTTTAGCAAAAGCACCTAAGATTTGAGGAATTGTTCCATGATTTGTGTTTCCCGATAAACCATAGGAGTATGGCATATTCGAGAGATGAAATCAAACCATGTTTGACATGGTAAGATAAATAGTGTCATTTATAAAACTGCCATTATGTTTTAAGGATTGAAGCTTTAGAGACTACCGCTTTTACACTGAAAAGAGCACCATCGTGATCCGTTGAAATGACACCATATAAGTTATGGTTTGGGATAAAACCCGAATTGTCTTTTCTTAAATTTTGGTATGCTATGCATAAGTAAAATGTTTACAACCAAAGTCGGATAAGCACGTCTTTGTAGGTTATCCCAAAGATTTTGTGGGGAATTTCTTCATAACACCGAGGACAAAAGAGTTTGTCGCTTAGAACGTCAAGTTTCTTGAGAAAGAACTTTTCGTGAAAAGTTAAGTGGAAGGACAACAAAACGTGATAAGGTTGTTGAACCTTAGCTATATGTGCTAAGTAGCACAGCGCCGGAAAGTATCTCAGTGGCGGCCACATTGCTCTTGGCTCCCGTGATTACAAAGGGTGTGATCTCGGAGATTAGAGTTCCTATTGAACCATGTGGGTCAGTAAGAATCAAATAGTAAGATTTGATAAACAAGTCGTTATTGTTTTGACAATGATGAGCCGACTGCATGCAAAGAAGCGATGATGGGCCCTGACTCCATAAAATTACTAGAAGTCATAGAATCCGTGATAGTATCCATACACGAGAAATCAATTTTCTGAATTTGGAAGACCCTCTGAAAGGGCGTTAAGCCTATCAGTCGTGTTTGGATCTATAAACAAAATAGACATGGATGTTTAACATATATGAAATAGTCGACATGTCGGAAATAAGTTTACGACAATGTTTAAGGAGTTGACTATGACAATATTTGATCTTTCATAGCGATATTTAGTTTTGACGGATTAATGTAGCAACCACTTCATATAATTTGGTATATGGTAGTTGAATAAACAAAACAAGGTTCTTCTAATAGAACGGTTACCTAGGACGTGTACATGACATGGTCCGAAGGGTTTTGTTAATTCAAAGGGTGCTAAAAGGGCATGCAAACTGTTAAAAGAGTTTAAATGCATCGGAGATAATGAAGATGCTTGCATTTGCAAGAAATTAAGTGGGAGCGTTGAGACATATTCTAATACATTATGTAGAGACCATATTGTTGATTGGAAATGATGTATCTTGTATTGACACAAGTTAAGAATTTCGTTAAAATAAGATTTCGATGAAAGACTTGGGAAAAACTGGAATATTTTGCATCAATGTCTATATGGATAGATTGAGGTGCTAATATGGTTGTTCCAGACATACATATATGAGATATTGAAAGGGTTCAATATGGAAACAACAAGAAAGGTTCTTGCTGCATGGAAAGGATTGTATCAAGATTCAAGTGTTTCAACACTTGGTGAGTACAATCACATGAAGATTTTGATCGATTATACCCTGATATGTATATATCCAGAATGTCCTATGCTCTAAATGTTATGAGCACATACCATAATGATTCATAAGATGATCATTGGACAATAGTAAAGATATTCTTATGAGCTTTGGAAGAACTAAGAATATATCATGTATAAGTGACAAATAGTTAAAGGTAGTTCATTGTAAAGTGTTACATTGATACTAGTTTTGTCACAAGATACAAATTAAATTTATCTCAATTTAGACTATGGGTGGCACAATGTAATGGAAAGGATGTTCCATGATGGATTTGGATAAGTTCCAAAGTTGAGACATTGTGACGGATACTACAACAAAAGGCTAAGTATATGACTGCTATAGTAATAGCATAGGAGGGCATTTGTGTTAAGTAGTTTGTTATCAAACTAGGTGTGGTTCAAAGTGGGGTAATACTATGAATATATATTGTATGACAATAATATCAACATATTTTAACCCGAACAAACTAAAGGTCTCACCAAAGGACCAAATTTATGCAATGCTATCTCATTTGAGAATGAGTGATGCGTAGAGACGCAAAGCCATGCAAATACACACGGACCTGAAAGTGCCAGATCCGGAGATTATGTTAACCACTAGCAAACACGTATATTCAACACCTAGGTGTTGTATATACAAGTTTACAAACTAGATTATTGACTCTAGTGCAAGTGGGAGACTAAAGGGAATATGCCCGAGAGGCAATAATAAAGTGGTTATTATCTTATTCCATGTTTATGATAAAAGTTTATTTTGCATGATTAATTGTATTAATTGGAAACATTAATACATGTGTGTTTAATAAACAAAATACAAAGTTCCTAGTAATCCCTCTCATATAAACTAGCTCGTTGATTAACAAGATGATCAAGGTTTCCTAATCATGGACATTGGATGTTGTTAATAACGAGGTCACAACATTGGTGGAATGATGTGATGAACATCCATCCAAAGTATAGAATTACGATCAAAGTCATTATGTTTATATTTCTATAACATCATACGCAGTGATCTTAGTCCTTATACCATGAGATCATGTTAATTGCTAACACCGGAAGAGTATCTTGATAACATCAAACGTCACACCGTAACAGGGTGACTATAAAGGTGGGTTCGGTACTACGAAGGTGTTATGTTGAGGCACATGGATCAAGAGTGAGATTTTTCCATCCCGATGATGGATAGATATACTCTAGGCCCTCTCGGTGATATCACATTGAAATAGCTTGCAAGCAAGTGATGTGATCACTAGAATGTTATATCACGGGAACGAGAAAAGAGTGCATGTCGGCAACGAGATCAAACTAGGTATGGAGATACCGATGATTGAATCTCGGACATGTAATATATCGCGAGCCAAAGGGATTTAGTTACTAGCGTTAAATGTTCTCACGATCACAAAAGTCATCGTTGAATATGTACGAGTCAGTATGGATCTCTAGGTCCCGCTTCTTATTATTGATCTGAGAGGGGTCTCGATCATATCTGCATTATTCGCGAACCATAGGGTGACACACTTATGGGATACCGACACCATTTGGAGCAAATATGTTTGAGATAAAGATTTAAGAACGCGCTGGAATTATTTCAATAGACACCGAAACTGTTTTGGGTGAAATTGCTGAAATTGGTTATGCATGTAATATTAAAATGTTGCAGGGGGTTTTATGTGAATATTTGTTAATTAAAGTAATTAACAAAATTCTGAATAAAATTAATAAAAGAGTTTTATTAAATGAGAGAGCATTAAATTTGGAGAAATTTAATGCATTTAAAGTGGAGACTTTAAAAGAGAATGTGAAGGGGCAAATTTATGTGGAGGGAGTTACCACCACATGAATGAGAAGGTGAGGGGTCACCCCTTGGGGCGCTGGCCATGGGGAGGGGCACCCTCCCCTCCTCCTATAAAAGGCCCCCCTCTCAAACCTTAATACTCACACCTCCTCGTGAAGGATATCTCTCGCCCTCTAGTATTATTCCCCCATGTTCTCGGATTAGTGAGATACATGTTCCTGGTGGCTTTATCTGGAAAGGAGTTGCTGCTTCCGCTGCTTTGCTGGAGCGAGGGATGGAGGTTATCGAGGTACCAGACGTGTGTGCAATTACGGATGCAACACTGCTTTGCGGTGCTGGACTTGGTGGTGCTGGACTTGCTGGAGCTGGATCTGAAGGACGTGCTGGAGCCGGACCTGCTAGACTTCATCATGATCTTGAGATCGGCAAGTGTACGACTACATCATCGACGAGTTCCATCTCGTTAACAAAGCTTTGTTGTCTTCGAGGGTAAGTTCTCCATGGATGTATATCCACTTGTTTCTTGTATCTAGTAGATAGATCTTGGCGTATAGTTCCCATCTTAGGAAAATTTTCGTTTTCTATGCTGCGAACCGCAACATATAGTTCCCATCGTAAGAAATTTTTTGTTTTCTATGATGCGATCCCAACAGTGGTATCAGAGCCTAATCTATGCGTAGGTGCTTTGCACGAGTAGTACACATATGTTTATATGTGGGTGATGATGATCATGTTATTGCTTCTTTCATGTATTTTGGATATTGGTGGCATAGTGGGATGAAGCGGCCTTGACCAACTTTACATGTCATCGCACATGAGACCGGTTCCATGACTGACATGCAACTAGTTTTGCATAAGTGGCTAGCGGGTGTCTGTATCGCCTACTATAGTCAATATCTGATTTACAAAGAGTTGCTAATAACTTAGTTATCATCATTGTGGTTCTATGTTCGTAGGTAAGACTGGTTCTATCTTCGAAAGCGCTAAGGCACGTAAAACTTGCAATGGATAAATTTGAGGCGTCTAGTTTAGATTGTTGCTGGGCTAGTGTCATGATATGGTAATGTTGTAAGTTGATGTATGGTAGATACCCTTACAACACACCTAACGTGTAAGTTCCATAGACCTTGGCCTTACACACAAAGGAATGATAGAGATCATACCACGATGCACATGATGGTGATCAAATGCATGGATCATATCATTCCACTTTACACATATGATGTTTGCATCTTATATTGCTAGTTTGGCGTTTTAGTAGCATTATAAGATGATCCCTCATTTAAATATCAAGATAAAATGTGTTCTTCCTTAAGTATGCACTGTTCTATGGATCGTGTTTTGAGCCATCACGTGATGATCGGGTGTACTCGACTCTACGCTTTCATACAACGGGTGTAAGACAGTTTGACACACGCGAGTACTAAGGTTCTTACTTGGCGAGCCTAGCATGTACAGACATGGCCTCGGAACACGGATCGAAAGGTTAGGCATGAGTCATATAATTGATGTGATGCCCATATTGATGCTCGCCTTTGAAGCTACACCAACTCACGTGATGATCGGACTTGGTGTAGTGGATTTGGTTCATGTAATCACCAAAAAGGCACAAGGGATGTCGTTTTTGAGTGGGAGTTCATTTCTAATTTGGATTAGTCGAACTCAATTTGTTATAAACTAAATTGAAGTGAATTTGCATAATTTGTTGTAGTCAATTGCATCCGTTCACTACCTTATGCTTAGTTTTAATTGAGATAATAGAACTATAGAATTCTGGATATTTACTTTACGACCTGGTATCGTATTGTTTTGAATGTCAATTTAAAGTTTAGAAGTCCTATTGCAAACTTTCATTAAACTCTATTTACTCCATGAAGTTTAATAAGTAGTATTAAATCAAGAGTAAGAATTCCAATGTTAGTATCTAAAGTATCATGTTTGCCTCCATGATTATTGATATTCAAAAGTTGTTTTAATATCAACATTATCTAGGAGCTGAAAAATTGTTTCAGAAACCAACATGTGTGGAAGATATTGTGATATCTGAAAAAATGTTTTTGGTTGATAGAGTATAATTTAGCAAAATACATGTTCTCATATTGTATTAGAATTTGTGAAGGATGGAGATGCTAGGCATCCGGATCTCCCAAAAAGGTTTTGGAAACTAACATTATACTCGCGATTCTTCCTTATAGGCTATAGTAGCTTGTTCATGAAAGTTGTCATCATAATGATGAATAGAAGATGTAAGTAAAATGTTTACTCCACTAATAGATTACTAAAGAAAGGATTTTTGAAAGAACACCAAACATTTGATGATGGTGATCCACTTCAAAGTGCAAGTCCAAAGGTATTAGTATTTGACTATATACCTTTGTACTATGTGTCATGTGAATGACACCACTATTGACGTTGATAGATTCTTTTAAAAGAAAAGGAATTGTTGAAAGAGAATCTATAAAATATTTGGGAGAAAAGAAAAGGTTGGAGATGTCCAACTTAGGTATATAGGAGATATACATGTTATGGCTGTATTCCTTGCTTGTTAAACAATGTAGTTCTTAGGTATTGGATACCGAATTGGTTGGTGTGAAGTGTCATACAGAACAACACAATTCATGAACTGCAACAGCCTAATTAACTAGCAAGAGAATAAGTGATGATGTTCATCAAAAACAAATAAAGTGTTATTATGTTTTCGTTGTCGTCAAACCTAGCCTTCAAGATTTTATTTAATAATTGTTATTTTGTTCCGATATTACGAGAAAAATAGTTGTTCAAATAATTACCGTATTCCATAAAGGATGGATGAAATTTTACAAGTCTAGTTGGAGAAATCACATCCATAAACATTAGTGCTTAAATTTCGTAAAACAAACGATTGGAAGATCACTTATAAAGTGACATCGCTGTTTAAATTATATTGGAAAGTAAACATGAAGAAACTCCATGTTGATGGATTTTTGGAGTCTTTTGATTTTGATCAATTGACGCTTGTGAAACTTTCCTCGAGATAATTGAAACTCTGTCCATAGGCCAAAGAGGAACAAATGACTAACTTATTGGATATTATGCATGTTGATGTATATAGTCCATTATGTGTAGCCATATGTGATGGATCTTTTTGCTTCATATCCTTTCTCCAGAAATTTGAGTGAATATATCTATATATTTACTTAATAAGGAAGAAGTATGAAACATTTGAAAATTGTTCAAAGACTTTCAAGATGAAGTGAAAAATCATTGTAA
Source organism: Avena eriantha (assembly GCA_910589775.1). NCBI lineage: Eukaryota > Viridiplantae > Streptophyta > Magnoliopsida > Poales > Poaceae > Avena > Avena eriantha. Next base: position 100,825,400 of record OU342746.1, on the reverse strand, counting down.
CAAGAAAATAAAAGAGTTTATGATTTGATCATAAAGGAAGATATTTGAGTTAAAGGTTTAGCAAAACACCTAAGATTTCAGGAATTGTTCCATGAATTTGCATTTCCCGATAAACCACAGGAGTATGGTATGTTCGAGAGATCAAATCAAACCTTGTTTGACATGGTAAGATCAAAGGTGTCATTTATAAAACTGCCATTATGTTTTCAGGATTAAAGCTTTAGAGACTACCTCTTTTACACTGAAAAGAGCACCATCGTGATCCGTTGAAATGACACCATATGAGTTATAGTTTGGGATAAAACCTGCATTGTATTTTCTTAAATTTTGGTATGCTATGCATAAGTAAAATGTTTACAACCAAAGTCGCATAAGCACGTCTTTATAGGTTATCCCAAAGAATTTGTTGGGAATTGCTCCATAACACCAAGGACAAAAGAGTTTGTCGCTTGGAACATCAAGTTTCTTGAGAAGGAATGTTTCGTGAAAAGTTAAGTGGGAGGACAATAGAACTTTGATAAGGTTGTTCAACCTTAGCTATATGTGCTAAGTAGCGCAGCACCGGAAAGTGTCCCGATGGAAGCCACAATGCTCATGGCTCCCGTGATTACAAAGGGTGTGATCTTGAAGATTAGAGTTCCTATTGAACCATGTGGGTCCGTAAGAATCAAATAGTAAGATTTGAAATAGAAGTCCTTATTGTTTTAACAATGATGAACCGACTGCATGCAAAGAAGAGATGATGGGACCTAACTCCATAAAATGACTAGAAGTCATAGAATCCGTGATAGTATCCATACACGAGAAATCAAGTTTCTGAACTTGGAAGACCCTCCGGAAAGGCACGAAGCCTATCGGTCATGTTTGGATCTATAAATAAATACACATGGATGTTTAACATCTATGAAATAGTAGACATGTCGGAAAGAAGTTTACGACAATGTTCAAGGAGTTGACTATGACAAGATTTGAACTTTCATAGTGATATTTAGTCTTGACGGATTAATGTAGCAACCACTACATATAATTTGGTATATGGTAGTTGAATAAACAAAACAAGGTTCTTCTAATAGAATGGTTACCTAGGACATGTACATGACATAGTCCGAAGGGTTTTGTTAATTCAGAGGGTGCGAAAAGGGCATGCAAACTTCAATAGTTGAAGAAAGCATAGCGGAGTTGGAATCTTCACCATGATGAAAATGTTAAATGAGTTTAATTTCATCGGAGACGATGAAGATGCTTGCATTTGCATGAAATTAAGTGGGAGCACTGAGAAAAATTTCCAATACATTATGCAGAGTAAATATTGTTGATTGGAAATGATGTATCTTTTATTGACACAAGTTAAGAATTTCATTAAAATGGGATTTCGATGAAAGACTTGGGCAGAACCGGAATATTTGGCATCAATGTCTATATGGATAGATTGAGGCGCTAATATGGTTATGCCAGACGTACATATATGAGATATTGAAAGGGTTCAATATGGAAACAACAAGAAAGGTTCTAGCTGCATGGAAAGGATTTTATCAAGATTCAAGTGTTTCAACACTTGGTGAGTAAAATCACATGAATATTTTGATCAATTATACCGTGATATGTATATATCCAATTATGTCCTATACTCTAAATGTTATGAGAACATACCAGGATGATTCATAAAATGATCATTGGATGATAGTAAAGATATTCTTATGAGCTTTGGAAAAACTAAGAATATATCATGTATAAGTGACAAATAGTTAAAGGTAGTTCATTGTAAAGTGTTACATTGATACTAGTTTTGTTACAAGATACAAATTAAATTCATCTCAATTTAGACTATGGGTGGCACAATGTAATGTAAAGGATGTTCCATGATGGATTTGGATGAGTTCCAAAGTTGAGACATTGTGACAGATACTACAACAAAAGGCTAAGTATATGACTGCTATAGTAACAGCAAAGGAGGGCATTTGTGTTTGTAGTTTCTTATCAAACTAGGTGTGGTTCAAAGTGGGCTAATAATATGAAGATATATTGTATGACAATAATATCAACATATTTTAACCCAAACGAACGAAAGGTCTCACCAATGGACCAAATTTATACAATGACATCTCATATGAGAATGAGTGATGTGTAGAGACGCAAAGACATGCAAATACATACGATCCTAAAACTGTCAGATCCGGAGATTATGTTAACCACTTGCAATCGTGTATATGCAACACCAGAAAGCCATAGGTGTTCAATACGCAAAGTTTTTCAAACTAGATTATTGACTCAAGTGCAAGTGGGAGACTGAAGGGAATATGCCCGAGAGGCAATAATAAAGTGGTTATTATCTTATTCCATGTTTATGATAAATGTTTATTTTGCATTCTATAATTGTATTAATTGGAAACGTTAATACATGTTTGTTTAATAAACAAAATACAAAGTTCCTAGTAATTCCTCTCATATAAACTAGCTCGTTGATTAACAAGATGATCAAGGTTTCTTGATCATAGACATTGGATGGTTTTAATAACAAGGTCACAACATTGGTGGAATGATGTGATGAACATTCATCCGAAGTATACCATTACGATCAAAGTCATTATGTTTATATTGCTATAACATCATACGAAGTAATCTTAGTCCTTAGACCATGAGATCATGTTAATTGCTAACATCGGAAGAGTAACTTGATAACATCAAACGTCACACCGTAAAAGGGTGACTATAAAGGTGGGTTCAGATACACCGAAGGTGTTATGTTGAGGCTCATGGATCAAGAGTGGAATTTATCAATCACGATGACGGATAGATATACTCTGGGCCCTCTCGGTGATATCACATTAAGATAGCTTGGAAGCAGGTGATGTGATTACAAGAATGTTATATCACAGGAACTAGAAAAGAGTGCATGTCGGTAACGAGATCAAACTAGGTATTTGGATGCCGATGATTGAATCTCGGACATGTACTATATCGCGAGATAAAGGGATTTAGTTACGACATTAAAGGTTCACACGATCACAAGATTCATCGTTGAATATGTGGGAGTCAGTACGGATCTCCAGGTGCCGCTGTTGATTATTGATCGGAGAGGGGTCTCAATCATGTCTGCATTATTCGCGAACCGTAGGGTTACACACTTAAGGGATACTGACACCATTTAGGAGCAAATATGTTTCAGATAAAGATTAAGAAAGCGCTCGAATCATTTCGATGGAAACCGAAATTGTTTCGGGTGAAATTGCTGAAACTGGTTCTGCATGTGATATTGAAATGTTGCAGGGAGTTTTATGTGAATGTTTTTTAATTAAAGTAATTAACAAAATTCTGAATAAAATAAATAAAAGTGCTTTATTTAAAGAGAAAATGCATTTAATTTGGTGGACATTAAATGCAAACTGAGTGGAGTTGAAATTGATGTGAGTGGGCTTACTGGAAGCTCCACCCACATGAATGAGGGAGAGGTGGGGGCACCCACCATGGCCGGCCAGCCATGGCCTTGGGGATGCGCCCCTCCCCTATAAAAGGAGCCCCATGGATCCTCTCCTCTTGCCCCACCTCCTCGTGAAGGTTCTCTTCTCCCTCTAGTTATTACCCATGGTCTCGGATTAGCGAGATACATGTTCCCGGTGGCTTTATCTGGGAAGGAGTTGCTGCTTCCGCTGCATCGCTGGAGCGAGGAGGCGTAGGTTGTTCGGTGGACCGGACGTGTGTGCGATCATGGATGCATTGCTACTTTGCAGTGCTGGACTTGATGGTGCTGGACCTGATGGTGCTGGAACTACTGGACCTGAAGGACTTCATCACGATCTTGAGATCGGCAAGTGTACGACTACATCATCCACAAGTTCCATCTCGTTAACAAAGCTTTGTTGTCTTCGAGGGTATGTTCTCTATGGATGTATATCCACCCGTTGCTTATATCTAGTAGATAGATCTTGGCATATAGTTCCCATCGTAGGAAATTTTTTGTTTTCTATGCTGCGATCCCAATAGAATGCGACCATACGGCCTGGTCATACCATATGGGAGAAAATGAATGAGGGATACTGCCGGTTTAACGAGGAGTGGTACGGGTGCGTCCGGTCGTACGATTCGCCCGTACCAACCTCGTAAAATTGACAGTAACTTTAGAAAAACAAAGGGAAACCAAAAATACGAATAGGAACGGCAAATTAGCATCGAAAGCAAAGAAGAATCAAGATTTCAAATATCTTGCTCATCTACAGGAAATGAGTTTACTTGGCTACCTTCATCTCCTTTTAATTCAGGAATCAACCTTTTCATTTTCCCTTTGAACAAGGTTGGTCGCAGGAAGTTGTTTAAACCATTGCAAAGAGAAATTGGAAATTTTATTTTAGGATTCGTAGTCCTTAAGGGTATGCAGATAGATGACACTACTCTAGGTGGATCAATTTTCTCAATGGCAACAAGTGCATCCCCCTATTATTATTTTCTTTGGAGAATATGTATATCAAATTCTTGCAAAAGTAAGGTCCAACGGATCATCCTTGGCTTAACGTCAGTCCTTTCAAGGATCTCTTTCAAAAAAATACGTTCAGTGTGCACTCTTACCTTAGAGTCAATAATATAAGATCTAAACTTATCGCAAGAGAAAACCACAGCAAAAAATTCCTTTTCTGCCATGGGGTAATTCTTTTGGGCATCGTTTAAGGTACGACTAGCATGATGAATGATATTGAGCTCATCACCACCATAGTGGAAAAGCATTTCTCCAATACATTCATGGCTGCCTCACATAATAGAACAAAAGGTTCCTTCCAATTAGGTGGTTTTATAATAGGAGCTTCAAGAAGGCCTTGTTTTAATATGTTGAAAGCAGTAAGATAGTTTTCATCAAAATTAAAAGCAACATCCTTTTGAAGAAGGTTAGTTAGTGGTTTCGCGGTTTTTGAGAAATTCTTAATGAACCTTCTATAAAATCATGGTCTAAAAAACCCCTAATACCTTTAACATCTCGAGGAGGGGAAGCCTTTCTATTGCTTCAATCTTTGCTTTATTAACTTCTATAACGTTACCTGATATTTTGTGACCAAGCATTATACCTTCTTGAACCATAAAATGACATTTTTCCCAATTCAATACTAGGTTAGTGTCTTCATATTTCTATAAAACTTTATGAAGGTTATAGAGACAATGATTAAATGAAGTTTCATTAACAGAAAAATCGTCCATGAATACTTCCATAATACTTTCAACATAATCAACAAATATAGCAGTCATACATCTTTGGAAGGTTGCAGGGTCATTGCAAAGACCAAAAGGCATACGGTGATAAGCATATAAACCGAAAGGACAAATAAAGGTTGTTTTTAGTTGGTCATCAGGGTGAACAACAATTTGAGAAACTAGAATAACCATCTAGGTAGAAGAAAGAATGAGAACACATAGCTAGCCTTTCTAAAGTTTGATCTATAAACGGTAAAGGATAATGATCCTTTCTAGTTTACTTATTAAGTTTTCTATAGTTAATACACATCCTATGGTCAACAATGGTTCTAGTAGGTACCATCTCATTGTGTTCATTTTGAACGACATCAAATCCACCTTTCTTAGGAACACAATGAACAGGACTTACCCAATCACTTTCCTCCACATGAAAGATGATTCATGCATCTAATAAACGTATTACCCCTTCCTTACCTCTTATTTCATGTGAGGTTTAAGTCGCCTCTAAAAATCTGCAACTGGTTGGGCTCCTTCTTCCATAAATATTCTATGGGTGGCTATCAAGGGACTAATCCCTTTCAAGTTGCTCATCGAATACCCAAGGGCATTCTGATGCATTTGGAGAACCATCATAAAATTTCCCTGTCTTTTTCTGCAAGGTTAGAACTTATAATAATGGGGAAATTATTAGTCTTATCAAGACACCTATATTTTAATTTCTTGGGTAAGGTTTTGAGAGTAGGAGGTGGAGGTGACTCATCCCCTTTCCTAAAAGGTTCTTCATAATTTTGATTCATCTTAGGATCCACCTCGGGTGTGGAATCAAGATAATCATCCATTTCCATCTTTTCTATGTCTTGTAGAATATTATTATTATAAACTAAACTCCTTGCTAAATCATCACCAGGAATCTCAATAACTACTGAGGCAATAATAATGATATTGCCTTCCTCTCCTTATCCATACTCATATTCGACTAAATCCTCGATTGCTAGTTAGTGAAATTTAGAAAAATGAAAATCCATTTTCTCTTCACCAAACTTGAGAGATACAGTTTCTTTCTTGCAATCAATTTTTTCTCCTATGGTGTTCAAGAAAGCTCTTCTGAAGATAATTGGACAATAAACATCAGTAGGCATATCAACAAGTATAAAATCAATGGGGTTCTTATATGGTCCAATACAGATTGGGACATCTCTAATTATTCCCATAGGAACTCTGAGTGTCTTATCTACTAGCATTATGGTCATATTAGTATCCTCTAATTCAGCTAAGGCTAGTTCATTTTGGTTTTTCAGATAAAAATTGTAGGGGATTACGTTAGCAGATGTTACAGTGTCATAGAGGCCATAATAAGAAGTTCCACCAAAAGTATAAGGGAGAATAGGTTTACCAACTTCTTTAGCCTTTACCTTTCCTTCAGCGAATTGTGAAGCTTCGGTATCTAGATCTATACGTTGCAATGTGCAAACATGGTTAGGATATCTTCCTTCGTTGGTTCCCCAGTCTCCTACATACTTACTTCATTAGTTTTTCTTGCTTGTGCCTCTTCTTCAAGCATGTGGAGGAACATTCTTTCTTCTTCGCGTTGATCTTCGAGCCATTGAGCCATCATATGTTTTCTCGCGGTCCTTGGAAAAGGAAGGGGTTCAACATATGGGGGTAACTCCCTTAATGGCTCTATATAAGCTGCAATTATTGGATCAACATCTTCAGCTGGCTCAGGTGGGGGAGTATACTGGAACCAATCTTTCTTACGAGCTTCAATGTGTTATATTGAAGACTATAGGATTTGCAAAATAATATCATCATCAAGTTGAAGTTTGTTAGCAGTTTCTCTTACCTTACCAGATTCCTTATAAGCATTGAGACAATCATATTCAGTTTCTATAACTCCTTCGCCGCCTAATTAAATCTCCAAGTTTCTCTATTGCGATGAATACATTCTAGAAGTTCCCAAGCTTTAGTTATAGTTAGCTCCATGAAGGAGCCTGCAGAATTTGTGTATATCTCATGTTTTATTTCTTGATTAAGTCCCCCATAGAAAATATGTAAAACATACCATTCAGGTAAATCATGGTGAGGGAATTTCTTAGATAGGGACTTATACATTTTGAAAGCCCTTACCAAGCATTCACTTGGGCGGTTTTTGAAGTTCGTGATCGCCCTTCTTACTTCAGCTGTCTTTACCTTGGGAAATAATCAAAATACGAATTCTCCTTTTAGTTTTTCCCAAGTACCAATTTCTTATGTAGGGAAAATTATATACCAAGCCAAAGCAGTGTTGGTTATAGATTGGCTAAACAATTTAAGTTTGAATTCGTCATCAGAATAGCCTCTCAATTCAAGTGTCCCACATAACACGAAAAAATGCATTAGATGAGTGTAATGATCCTCATCGGGCTCATCTCCTACAAAAGTTTTGTCTTTAATAATAGTGATAAACTGAGGGTTGACCTCGTATTCTGGTTCACTCCCACTCAGGAATTTTTTGACAAGTCCTCTACTGAACTTCCCGACGTGTTTAGCTGTATCGAGTTGTTTCATCTGTCTGAGTGCAGTCATGGTGCTTACCTAAAACTAGTAAACAACTTTAGTAAAAGAATTAGCAGAATAAGCAACTAAGAACAAAGACCAAAAGTGCTTAGCTCCTTAGCAACGGCGCTAGAAATTAGCTTGATGACTGCAAGTGCACATATCAATTGTAGCTAGTTTCGTAATGAGAGTATCGAACCCATAGAGAGCTATTTGGTTAAGGTCTTTATGCCCCTCGTCACTTTCTACCAAAGGATACTTGTAAGTCGCCTTTGATTTCAAGTAAAGGGTGTTTGAAAGGTTTTGGTTGTATACAAAAAAGTAATTAAAACAAGTAAAAGAAAGCAAGTAACAAAAGTGTTTGGAAAAGTGGTTGAACTCAATAAGACTAAAGCATTCTCGGGGATGTAGGATACACCACTAGCATGTTATAGTTAATCATAATTAGGATAACCTATTTCTTGTGTCATGATATGTGTGGTGAGAGCTCCATAATAAGATGTTCACTACAAGGCTCATAGGAGAGGATATCATTTTGCGGCCCAAAAGTTGGGGCGCCTAGGCAACGCGGTACCCAAGTTGCTTACAATCAGCTGCATTGCCCAAAGTTGGCATGCCAAATACTCAGAGGGTCTTTTTCGGCATGAATTCAAATTTATGTTTCAATTCAAAATATCAGGCTAACGCCCGTCAAGTTGCCCCCCTATCAGCTTTCGTCTTTATGTCGCTGTCGTCGCGGCTGCCATGTAGGCTTGCAGCATTGGCGCATGCATCCTTTACGCGTCTTCTTATTCCTCCGCGGAGGCAATCTGTGGTCACGGCCATGGCGCGGAGCTAGGACTTGGATGAACCTGCTCGGCCCTGCTCTCCTCCCCATCCCGAATCGGACTTCACCCTCACCATAGCCGCACCCATGGCACGGCGCGGGGACGGGAATTCATTCCCGGGTGAGATCTGTCACCATGCCGACCATGCTCGGTCCTGTTGGCCTCCTCCATAAGCCGAGCTCACCGTCGCCATGGTCTCACACGCACCATCCACGGCGCCTTCCTCTCCGAACCCCAAAGCCACATCCACCCAGTTTGGCACAATGCCAACAAGGTGAAAATGCATCAAGTTTTCTTCTTGTGATTGTAGAAAAACATGTATGTACCGTGTCCGTAGCATACTCTAACAATGTACACATATGTTGTTTACTAGATTTTCATTTGAAATTAGTAGCTCTGTGATGACGAAATATAGAGAACCTAAATGGAATGACGATGACGACCATGTTCTGTACTTTGCATTGCATCAATAAGTGCTCGCTGACGAAGCATGTTACCAAGAGAGTGGAGTTCACCAGCCATTGCCAAAAAATATGTGAACAAATCAATGAGCGATTCAATGCAAATACGCGCAGAAAAGCTAGATCCATGTCATCAATCATCAATAGGTGGCACATTCTAGTGATGCGTTCAAATGCGTACACCATGTATCATTTACTTGAAGTGGTTGTTATCCTGAGCAAAAATGCCTAGTATGCACATTACCTTTGTCTGTTCTGGGCGTTGAAAGAAAAGCTAGGCTTCACTGAATATTACACAGGTAGGCCTAACTTAGTCTTACACAAATAAGCACATCTTAGTATTTACACAAATAAGCGTAACTAAAGATAAAGATAAAGACAAATGGTTCATCAGATCTACTAGTATGAGCACTAGGTCCCTGGAGCTGGTGGTATCGTCGAAATGAACCAGAATGCTGTGTTTGGCCCTCTGTCATTCTCCATCAAATCGTATGACCCCAGTGATGAGCCAATTGTAGGCCCCCTCCCCCCGACGTGGATTCGGCTCCAGGTCAGATCTGGAGTGTCAACATGATAGGCGCGTGAGTGTGCAACAAACACACAACCTGCTATAAACACTGGAAGTGCTAGCACCTCAGCAACAACACCAGCATGTTCTTCCTGGACTCCGGCAGCAGCCTCAGCAGGTATTTCGTTAGCTTCACCAGTAGGAGCCTTAGCAGGTATTTCGTCGGCTTCACCAGCAGCAGCATTAGCAAGTATTTCGTCAGCTTCACCAGCAGCAGCATCACCAAGTATTTCGTCAGCTTCACAAGGAGAAACAGCAGTTAGTTCTTCGTCAGCTCCACCACCACCACTAGCAGCATCAGCAGCCAGGGTTGCCTGAGCAATTACAGGTTCAACAACTCCGGGGCTCTGACAAAGAAAGGGTAGTTGATCCCAAGAAACACAGATTGTCCCTTCAGATTGTCGACTCTGCTCTAGACTTGCTCTACTGGATCTTTGGATGGGCATGCGTACCTGGAGGAAACGTGACACCGCAGCGATGGGTATGAAGAAAGTTGTGTCCCCATATGTTCTATTGTATCACCAACGTTGTTTAGTGCTCCCCTAATATGAATCCACATGAGTTCAACATCCTGTTTCATGTCGCCACCAAGAGGTGCCAGGAACCAGCGCCTTGTCCCAAGTTTAACATCTGCTACTACATCTTCGATCACCGGAGCTGGAATGATGCGCGGGGCTGCGTGGGTACCTGCGTGTTACTTACAATCAGTAAGCAGAATTTTGAATGGGATTTTACATGCTATATGACACCATGACTCACCACAAATGGATGGCTTCCAAACACGCATGTCGCCACTAGGTCTAGTGACCACATAAATGCGTTGCGGTTTGTTCAAATGGTAGTTGGAGGTGAAGACGGCGTCGACATACTTCTCCGGCCACAAGAAGTCGTCACGCGAGACTGTCCATTCCTTGTCTTCTGGGCATCTAATGAATGTGATTTCCTTGTCAAACACCACTAAGAGGTCGTACTCCCAGGTCTTCCACACCTCTCGCGGTCTATGTGGGAGTTGTACCTTTAGGAGCTCAAGTTCCTGTAAGCGAAGTCGGAAATGGGCGGCGGCCACCCATTGTTGAATGCAGTAATGCTGACACCCTCCAAAGATGGCAATGTAAATATCAATGATCTGTAGCCATTTTCTAGAGTACAAGTACTCCCATCCTGGGATAAAAGGACCAGCCACTCGCCGTTGCCATCCACCTAGTTCTGGTCATCTCCCATTGCCGTCTCTTCTTCTTCCTTGAAATTCACCACTACTGATTCCGACCACTTATCCAGCAGCATTAGTTTTGCATGTATATTCTGTAGAGTTTCTTGTCAGTTGGTACAATCACCTAGCATGGATTCCATTGCAAATACAATTTGACAACTGGACCTTCAAATTAAAGTACACAAAATATCGCCTAAATACGAGTGTCTCCTCAGATATCGCCTAAATTGTGTCTATGTCACTACGAAGATACCCTATATATGGAGTAGGAGCAGAGCCCCCCAGAACAAAATCCTAACGATGATCATACACAGCTCGGGGCATAGCAGCCTTAAATCATCTAATCTGTTTTTATTTATTTTAGGAAACAGAATATCACCTAGCAGGCATTCCATTGCAAATCGAAATTGACAACTCGTCTATCACCTAAAGTAAGACTGTGTCACTATGAAAATACCAGAATATCAGGTGCGTGCAGAGCTTCCACTGTACAGAATAGTCTTAAATGGTTCAATTTGTTCAAACCGTGCATGCACACAACACGTTCAACGAAAGGAACATAGGATTCTGATGAGAGTTCAGCACATATGAATCAACGATATGACTGAACAATAAGCAAGATACTGGAACTTATGTTGCCAACGCGGTCATTTGGCCATTTGCTGGTATCGGGGTAAAGAAGGCCTGGCATACCGAACGGTTATTCGTCCATGTCTCGCATCGTGAAGCAGTAACTTGGGATGCAGCGAGCGAGGTCGCCGGCAGAGATGATGTCCAACCCCGTGGCGATCCTGTGCATGTTTACGGCACTGAGGTTCGGCCATCCCCAATCCTCGCGGTGGCGGTTGCCATGGCCATCCGCGTTGTCGTCGCATGCCTTTCGCTTCAGCCTACTGCTACCCCAAGCTCTACCCATAGCTGTAATTGGAGTCTAGAATCCGGTAGATTAATGGAGGCGTTGTGATAAGGAGGCGGATGGATTCGAGAGGGGATGGAATCAGGGATGGGGGTAGTTCTTCGAGTAGGGAGTGACCCGGTGAGGAACCGATGCCGCCGCCGGTTCTCGTCCACGTGGAAGACAAGGAAGGGGCGTAATTATTGAGGGCGCACACCGGAACCGTCTAGAGGAAGTGAAAAAATAAATCATAAGAGAGAGAAATGTGTGGCCCCCTTGTCAGTGAGTGAAGGTCGGCATGCGCAAACGTGACTACGTTTGACTTGGATCATGCATGGCAGACCTCGATTCCACCGCATGCAAGTGGCGCAGAACAAATTTTAGGCAGTGCTAGCATCGACGTGTAAAACCACCGTTTTTCTCCACCTTCACCCTACTACGAACGGTCGTGCACCATTCCAGATATTGGTAAGGGAGGTTCCAATCTTTCACTTCTCTTTCTCATTTCCTCCTCCACGACCTCATCGTCTTTCTCCTCCACGGCCTCATCCATTTCCTCCGCCATGGCATCACCTTCTTCCTCCATATCCTTTCCCTCTTGCATGTAGTCATGGACTTTTCGAATGTCCGAAATGACGGCAGGCAAGCGACTGCGTACTTCAACATAGAAGTACATGGCGGGAAGAAGATCAATGGTGTCTACACAACCAACCCTCAGACGGTGAGGAACACTCTGAGTAATTACACGAGTTGGCTGCGTTTCGAAGAAAACAGGTTTGTAGGTCTCGACCACGAGTACAGCCGCGATCACCGTAGGATTGCTGTGGTGTAACTCTCCATGAAGGGGCACGTCCTCGTATACCAGCCTTTTTGCGAGAAGGGGGCTGACGAGATCTGGTAGACTTTGCTGTCTTTTTGTTCCTGAACCGTCTATTTGCAAAAGTTATTGCTAAATTATTTGTCTGAATTAATTTTCATGCAGGTGGGGTGAAAGGATTAGGGATCTGTGTCATGACTTTCTCAGGAACCAGCACATAACATTTACTAGTGTTAACATCACGAATGACACTAAATTGCTTGAAATCCCGACTATCAACATTAGAATCCCAAAGGAGTGCAGAGTGGACATCTAGGAAATTTACTGGATCCCAGGGATGAAGGGCGGCAGGACCGGGATGGCTGACCTTGCCTCCGAACTCATCGACCCGTGGTACGCTGACATGAAGGTCAAATTGCCGAGATGTTCGTGGAGGCGTTTAGGGCACGATTACTAGGAGGATAAGCCACTTTCTGAACCTAATCTGAAGTATGTTGCAATTGACGGGTATGTTAGCCACGAGCTGTACCGCCAGATTGTAAAATCTCGTTCCAGGCATCGCATCATTGAACCACCACCAAGGCAGGTTGTTTTCCCTAGATGCTGGAGTGTAGATGAATCTACAAGCCGGGGCAAGCGACCGAAGGCATCCTGGGATCGGTTGCCTTCCCCAACAGGCTGGGATGTAGAATTTTAGTGCATGATTGTTGTGTTTGTATGGGGCTTGTTATGTTTATGAAAACATGTTATTTCAGAAGTACACTATGTGAGCAATTACGAACTGCTGTGTATTACCTCTGTGAAACTATAATCTGGGTTTGGTTATGACTGTATCCTTTGCTATAATCTGGGTTTGGTTATGACTTATGAGTGTATCACACCTTATGCATGTCACTCCTGGATTCTCCCGCATGCAAATGGCATTGGCAGAATTTGTAAGAATGGATGTTGAGCATACAAAAGGGGGAAATGTAATTCATACAGGTTAACTACCTAATAGCACAGGGATCATACGAGCTTGGTTCTTACACATAGAATGCTTGGAAAATACATGTGAGATAAAATACAGGCGAGATAAAACTAGGAACGAAATGCGAAACTAGTAGTGGTAAACAACACACTCACCCACCCGCTAGATCATGTTGAGCATCTCGTAGCAGGCATACGCGTCCCTGGCTGCGTACTTGATCGCATCGTAATCCAGGTGCCTCCACTCCCATCGCTCGTGCAGGTGCTTCGGGACCTTGAATTTCATGCCGGTGTACTCGCGGTCGATGATGTCGGCAGCGAGTCTAGCCATGCCGGCTTTCCCCGTATCGCCATCCGGGTACCTCCACAAACGTTGGAGATCGACGTGATTGACGACATGAACGAGGAGATCCCTGTAGCATCCCAATTGTCTAACAATTGTAATGCTACTTGGTCTAGTAATATAATGGCTACTTTCTATATATAATTGTTGCATCATAATTATATCATTCTCATGTCATCATGCCACCTTGCATTTGAGCATCATATAAAACCCTTTCTTTTGGTTCTCCTCTCATATGCATTACTATTTGTATTTGGCTCTTGTTAAATTGTATTTGATTCTTGATAAATGCTTGGTGCCCAAATTGAGTTGGGGGCATATCTTTTATTCCACTCTACCACCTTTCTTTGTCACCACCTTATAATTCCACCACCCTAATTACCATGGGCTTTTATTTTATTTTGGCATTTACTCTAGCTCATGTGGGTTGGGATGGATTCAATTCTAATTTCTTTTGCTTGGCCTTTATTCCACCCCATGCTCCCAAAAAAACCTTTTACCCATCATGCATGATCATGTGGGATTTTTCCTTTGATTTTTAAAACCCTCTCCCTCTCTCTCTCTCTTGTATTGTATCCTTACCATCAACTTGTGCTCAACCACTAAGTCTCACCTCACTCCATAGCCATCTCTTTTCCCTTTTAAATCAAATTTGCAAAAACTTCCAAAAAGGGTTATTTTTAGGCTTGTTTGAATCTGCCACAAAACAAAAACAAAACAGTTAATAAAATAAAAAGAAATAAAAAGAGAGAGCCCATCAGCAGCCCCTTCCCTACCTGGTCGCGGCCCAGCAGCAGATCCGGTCCACCCCTCCTTTCCCTCCTGGGCCGACCCTTTCTTTCCCCCTGGCCCGTACCGCTTCGCCGTTTGCCACCGTCATCCTCTGTTCCTCTTCTCCGTCGCCCCGTCTCTGCTCAGCTCTGACGGAAGCAAGGGAGGTGGCCGTTCTCCGCCGTCTGCCGCGTCAGCTCGCGCCTCCCTTACGCCATCTCCCCTCCTCCTTATACTCGCGCCGAGCCGTGCCTTTTTCAAACCCTAGCGCCCTGCTCCGTCTCCCCTCTTCCTCTTCTCTGCCGTACCATGCCCGCCGTCAGTCAGAGCTCCACGATGCTGTTTCCGGCCTAGTCGGAGACCAAGGACTCACAGGGGAGCACCGCCGCGGACCGTGGCATCGTTTCCGCCTGCTAGGAGGTGCCGGCCCCGCTCGGAGCTACCCCCACGCCAGTGAACCGAGCACCACCGCCGCGACCTCGTCGTCCCCCTACGCTCCGGCCGTCCCGTCCTCTGATTTCCTATGGAATCAGACAAGGTGAGCGCCACCCTCTTCTCCTTTCCCCTTCTTCTTCCCTCCGCGTGCGAGCGCCGCCCGATTTTGCCCCTGCCGGTGATCTGCCCCGCCGGCGAGCAGACAAGGCCTGCACTCCCCTGCTGTTCCTCGAGGCGCCCCGTCCGGTATAGTCCCCCTCCGACGAGCCTCCCTGAATGAGATCTGTAGCCGGAGATCCCCTCTGTATTTTTTGTTTTTGCGGTGAAGGCTATCTCGCCATGGTTGTGCCATCGTCCTCGCCGGAAAACCTCGCTGCCGTCGGGCCGTCGCGGTTCAGTGCGTGTAGATTCAGTAAACGACCGCAGTAGTTTGCATAAAGCCCCCCGCATCTTTTTGTCGATCACGCCCAAGCCCTTCGCAGCCCCAGCGACCCCACGAGTCAGTCCCGGTGTAATTTTGCAAGAAAGCCCCGCGGTTTGGAGTGTCTCAACCCACGCTCCCCCAGATCCCACACATGGCAGGCCCTGCTGGCGCGCCCGTGTGTGGCCCCGCAGACTGATTGGCCCCACCCGTCAGTCACTGCAGCTAGCCTCCCCCACGGTGTAAAAAGATTTCGCCGCGCCAGCTCGTCCAGTCAGCACCTGGCCCACCTGTCTATGACTGTGGCTAGGTGTGGCTGAGTGCAAAAAGGTTTTCGTTTATCTGTTTAATAAAAACAATTTCCAGAAATGTTTTAATATGATTTAACTTCTATTTTTAATAACTTTTAAATTATAAATCCAAATAATACAAATGATATATGTTTTTGAATCAGAAAAATGTGAGGAATTCAAATATGCTATTCAAAATAATGTTTGAACACTTTAAATTTTCGAGATGATTAAAATTACAAATAAAATGCCCTTTTCTTAATAAATTAATAACTTTAATTCTATAACTCCAAATTTGACAAATAATATGTCTAAATCGATCAGCGCGACGAGCCCGTTCTATCTATGCATTCCTTGTTCTGAATTGAAGCATGCATCATGTCATTATGAAAAGTCAGAACTGTTTATGGTAATAAAACTTGGTTAAATAATTAATAAAATGCTTTATTCTTGTACCCACACCTCACCCTTGCCATGCTACTTTAATGCCATGTAAATTGTGCATTATTCATCATGGCATGCTTGTTTGCTTGACGCATTTTAATTCATATGCTTGTGCACTTTATTTATGTTGGGCCTTGTTTGTTTGGTTCTTCTTCCAATAGATGCCCAACAGGAGAATTACCAGGAATCACAGGAGTACTACCCAGATCCATCTCTCGCTCCAACTAAGCTGCCAGGCAAGCACTACCACATGCTTGCATACATATAGTACCTATTGCCTCTATCTTATTCTTGCATGATTGAGTCGCGATTGCATTAAATTGAATCCCAAGTACTGCATAGCCTTTACTTTTAAACCCCACCGAAGCTTGTTCCTCCATCCCATGAGCTATTACTACAGGAGTTGTTTGAGCCATGCGAGTCGTAGAAAAGAATGTGTAGGGTATGTGAGTGTCTGATGAATAATGAGGTACCTAAACAACTTAACCTGAGTAGTAATGGGATAACTAATGAAAGAGGCACCGGTGAGCAATATCTGTTATTTGGTTTTCCATGCTCACTTGTGTCCCGTAGGACCCCGAGTACTTGATTCCTGTTCCTTGACTATTCGCACTATCCACATCCGGGAGGCCTTATGGACCCCCCTGAGCTAGAGCTTGATTCCTTTCTATTTCTTGGGGCCACAATTAGTTTGGGGCTCTATTATTATCCTGTACTTATGCCATGTTACCGTTTTATTTAAGATTGTGCGTGGAGCACCTGTACTGTTTTGGATCGTGACACGTTTTCGCTGTATCGACAAGCCCAGTCATATTTTCGGGTTCCTAGTCGTTTACCGCCGTCCACACAAACCTTGAGTCCGTCTCGGTGTCAGCGAGCTTCGTTGCGGGTAGCTTAATGGGGTGGCCCCCTGAAATATTACTAAATCCTGTGATCGCTTTGTCGTGAATGCCTCGTTGGGTTTTGAGTTGGATTTTCCGAGGTTGATCGAGTGTGTGTTGCTATTCGTGCACCCCTGCAGGGTAAATCTTTCTGAAAGCCGTGTCCGCGGTTATGGACGACTTGGAGCACAGTTTCTCAATCATAGACAAGTATAACTAAAGTGCCGCTTTAATATGACTAAGTACCTGATTAGTAAATAGTGCAATACTCATGGAATGGTTAATAAAACTGCCAACGGATGGGGGTTGTTCGTCCGCTTCCTCGTTGGTAAGCGAGGAGGAGGATGGATCTGTTAATTATACTGTTATAACTGTTGTTCTAAATTCACGGACATCCGTCTATCATTGGTTAGGCGGATGGTTAGCGAGTATCTATAGACTTGTTAGTTATTATCTTTTGCTGCAATTGCGTCACCCCAGGTTGTGTCCCCTTTAGTGGCATAAAGACTTGCTGAGTACCCCTAGGGTCTCACACGATAAATTATTAGATTCAGATGAACAGGTGTACCCGCAAGATGGATACTGGGTGGAGGAGACAGATGATGTTGGCAACAATCACTCGGTGTAGAGATTCCGGGAACGGGGATCCGTGAGATCTGTGGGCGGGATGTGTTTATTTATGTGGCATCTTATGCCGATTTGCTTCTTAACCGTATTCGGATCTTGTTTTCCGCTTCCGCCTGATACTCTGATGTTTGATGTATGAGGAGCTATCCTAAAATATTATCTCTATCTAGGATATTTGAATCTTGCCGTATGGCGTCGCAATATTTCTATTTCTTTTAGATGGAATGGCTCTGAGGACTGTTGTATGTGGCTTGCATACATACTCACTTGTGTATGTAGTTGATCCCTTCGCCTGCCGATTACGCCGCTCGTTCTTGTCCCGATGCTCTGAAAGTGGTTAGGACGGCCGAAAGGTCTACCGTGAGTGGCCCCGGGCCCCACCGTACTATTTTAACCACTTTCGCTCATCCAGGCATGTAACTAAGAGCGTAATTCACCGAGGTAGTTACAATTGGTATCAGAGCCATCCCGCCCTTCAGGGTCTCAGCCAAAATGGTCGTTGTCAGGCTAGCAAATATTTTTGGTAGCTATGTATACTAGGGAGAAACAAACGTGAGAGTAGGACTGCTTCCATTTTTCTTCTTACCCACCCACCCACCCTTTTTCTGGTAAGGAAGTGTAACATTTTCAATCCTCTTCTAAAAAGTCAAACTAGGATTCACGTGTTCTGGGTTTCGTAGTACCATAGGTTGTATGTGTGTGTGTGTGCGTGTGTGAATTCCTTGTCTATCTGTGGCATCCAAATGTTATCACTATCTGCCTTTTGGTTATCAACTGTTGGTACATTCCATACGGACAGGCCTTTGTAAACCGACGCGATCTATCTGATTCGTTGTATACGGATGCGATATGTCTTACTCTTTGTTATCCGACGTTATTTTGTTTGGGGTGTTCATTTCCGTAGTTACTAATCTTTAGGTTCATCTAAAGAAGAAGGTGTTGGGATATGTGTTTTACTGATTCATGTGCGGAGTAATGATTTGAGTGCGGGATGGAGCCGCAACCATACCACTACTTTTATCATTTTCTCTTGTATATTGAATTAGTAGAGTTACTAATCTTGATTCGTGAAGTGGTTTTGCGCATATAGTGGTATTTTAATGCCGAAATTTGCGGAAAAAATTTCTTTGTTAGTTTGTGTACCACACTCCTTGTTCAGTCGTGTGCGTTATGCTTAATATCTTCTAGGTGCCTTGAACTTTGTGATATTTTAATATCATCTCAGTGAATTGTAGCCTTTAATCTTGGTTAATTCTATTTTGGTACTATTTTGGATTATTATCATTCTCCATTATAGTACTGACTTGTGTTTTATATCAATCACAGGATGGCACCACCACGCCGTTCTGAGGAGGACATACCACCTGAATTGGGGGCTGCTTTGGCAAGTATTGCAAATGCCTTGGGCACTATGCAGCAGAACCAGCAGCGCTTCGAAGAAAGCGTGAGGAGGAATGAGTTTGTTCCGCTACCTCGACCTCCCAAGCGAGGAGACATCAAGAGTTTTCTGAAGTTCAACCCACGCCAATTTGAGGTGTCTGATCAGCCACTTGATGCTGATGATTGGCTGCGTGAAGTATCAAGGTTGCTGATGACTACAGATGTTCCTGAGCAAGAATGGATCAAATGTGCCACTCACCTTCTGAAGGGAGATGCAACTCTGTGGTGGGAAAATTATCTCAAGGCAGACCTCTCGAGTTTTCAGCCTACTTGGGAGTAATTCACTGGGGCTTTCAAAGAGCAATATCTGTCAGAAATTGTCATGGAAAGGATGAAGGAAGTGTTTCTCAACCTCAAGCAGGGCACTGACAATGTCAATACCTACATCAGAAACTTCATGAATCTTTCTCGGTATGGTGGCGATGAGATCTCTGATGACAAGAAGAAGCAAAAGAGGTTCCGGCAAGGCCTCAATGCATCCATCAAATATGCAATCACTCATGCAAGGCCAGCGTCTTTTCTAGAACTCCAACACACAGCTCTATAGGAAGAAGCAAGTACGCAAGTGTTTGAGGAGTCAAAGAAACACAGCCGTGATGCAACAAGCTCTTCTGCTATGACAGCTCCTTCTAAGCGTCGTGTCTGGTTCCTAACACCCCACCGTCGCTCCCGGCTCCACAAAGACCGTCAAGCTACGCGGCAAGGCCACCAAACTCCTTCACTGCGGCTCCCAGGGGCTACAACCACAACTACCCTGGAGCGCCTGGCGAAGTCCCTGGCTACGTTTCTCCACGTCCACCTGGTGTTTGTTACACTTGTGGAAACACTGGGCATCAGCACTAGAATTATCCAATGAATAACAAAGCGCTTCCACCACCACCTCCAAGACCCGCGGCAAGTTCTCCTATGGTTCGTGCACCTCCACCTCGGGCTCTCAACATCAACACTAAGCCTGGGTCTACGGTTGCTCGTGCCAACTGTGTCAACGCCGCTCAAGCTGAGCATGCACCTGGAGTTGTGATGGGTATGCTTCATGTTAACTCAGTCCCTGCACGAGTTTTGTTTGATTCTGGTGCTTCGCATTCTTTTGTTTCTCACAAGTTTGCGCATGAGCATGATCTGGCTATGGTTCCTTTATTGCATCGTCTTGTGGTACAATCTCTTGGGTCAAACATGAGGGCTGCTAATATCAGCCATGGCAATCAAATTGAGATTGGTGGCTCTTTGTTTCCAGCTTCCTTAATTATTCTGGGCAACTCTGGTATTGATGTTATATTGGGCATGGATTGGTTAACAACAAATGTAGCTGTGATTGATTGTGCGGAACGCTCGGTTTCTCTGAAAATTCCTGAAGGCCATATAGTCTGTTCTCCAAGTCTGACTCCTGCAATTCAGCTTTTCTCTTTGGCGGCTCTGAATGATGATGCTATGGAAGGTATTCAGAGTGTTCTGGTGGTCTGTGAGTTTCCAGATGTCTTTCCTGAAGAGTTACCGGGGATGCCTCCTGATCGTGAGGTCGAGTTTGTCATTGAACTTGAACCTTGTACCGCTCCTATCTCCAAGCGGCCTTATAAAATGGGCCCTGCTGAGTTGGCTGAACTCAAATGTCAGCTGGATGAACAAGAGAAGTTGGGTTTCATTCAACACAGTACTTCTTCTTGGGGTAGCCCCACCATCTTTGTGAAGAAGCGAGACAAGACTGATAGACTTTGTGTTGACTATCAGGCTCTCAATGCTAAAACAATCAAGAATAAATATCCCCTTCCACGGATTAATGATCTTTTCGATCAGCTAGCTGGAGCTGTGGTATTCTCGAAGCTTGATTTGAGAAGTGGTTATCATCAAATCAGGATTCGCAAGGAAGATGTTCCTAAAACAGCTTTCACCACCCGCTATGGCCTGTACGAGTACACGGTCATGTCTTTCGGTCTCACCAGCGCACCTGCCACTTTCTTGAGGCTTATGAACTCGGTTTTCATGGAGTATCTTGATAAATTTGTTGTGGTCTATCTGGATGACATTCTAGTCTATTCTAAGTCAAAAGAAGAACATGAAGAACACCTTCGATGTGTCCTAAACAAGCTTCGTAAGAACCGCCTGTATGCAAAGTTCTCCAAGTGTGAGTTTTGGCTGCCTCAAGTCACCTACCTTGGTCACGTCATCTTTGCCAAGGGCATTGCCGTCAACCCAGAAACTATTAAGACAATTATGGACTAGCTTCCACCCATAAATGTCAAAGAAGTCCAGAGTTTCCTTGGTTTGGCTAGTTACTGCCGTCGCTTCGTTCAAAACTTCTCGAAGATTGCGAAGCCTCTTACCGATCTCCTCAAGAAAGGCAAGAAATACCTTTGGACTCCTGCATGTCAAGCAAGCTTTGAAACACTCAAAGAGAAGCTCAATTCCACACCAGTCTTGGTTCCTCCAGATACATCAAAGCCTTTCCAGATATTCTGTGACGCCTCATTGCAAGGATTGGGTGCGGTCCTTATGCAAGAAAAACAAGTTGTTGCTTATGCCTCTCGACAGTTGAAGACGCATGAGATCAACTATCCTACACATGACCTCGAACTCGCAGCAGTTGTCTTTTCTTTGAAAGTATGGAGGCATTACTTGCTTGGCAACCGTTGTGAGATCTTTTCTGATCACAAGAGTCTGAAGTATATCTTCACACAGCCTGATCTCAACCTTCGTCAGAGAAGGTGGATTGAAACAATCAATGATTTCGATTTGACCATCAACTACACTCCGGGCAAAGCTAATGTCATGGCCGACGCTCTCAGCCGAAAAGGTTATGTCAACAACCTAATGGTGGAAGAACAACAGCCTCTCTTATGTGAGGAATTCCACAAGCTCAACCTTGAAATTGTGGATCAAGGGAATCTTTTGAACCTTCTAGCAACACCTCTTTTGGAAGAAAAAGTTCGCTCCATTCAACTGGGGGATCCTTACACTAAAAAGATCATCTCCAACATTCAGCTTCCGAAGTATCAGTCTTTCCATGTCGATGACCAAGGCACTCTTTTCTTTGAACACCGGATGTTTGTTCCGAACTACCCGGGTTTAAGAGAGCAAGTTCTCAAGGAGGCGCATGATTCCGTTCTTTCTATCCACCCTGGCAGCACTAAGATGTACATGGACTTGAAAACACAATATTGGTGGCCTGGGTTGAAACGATATTGTGCCAAGTATGTCTCGGAGTGTGATGTCTGTCGCAGAGTTAAAGCTGTCCATCAGAAACCTTCCGGTCTTCTACAGCCATTGAAGCCTCCGGAATGGAAATGGGAGAAAGTAGAGATGGACTTCATCACTGGTTTTCCAAGCTCGCAGAAGGGCAACAATGCAATATTTGTTGTCATCGACAGGCTTTCCAAAGTAGCTCACTTCTTTCCCGTCAAGGAAACAATTTCTGCAATTCAGTTGGCGGAGCTATATATCAATAGAATTGTCTCTCTGTATGGAGTTCCTCTTGAGATCAGTTCAAACCGTGGAAGCATTTTCACTTCCAAGTTCTGGGGAAGTTTCCAAAATGCTTTGGGAACAAAATTGAATTTCAGCATAGCTTACCACCCTCAGTCGCAAGGACAAGTTGAAAGGACCAATCAGATTCTGGAAGATATGCTCCGTGCTTGCGTTTTCTCTTTCGGCATGAAGTGGGAAGAATGCCTTCCTTATGCTGAATTCTCTTACAACAACAGCTTCCAGAAAAGTTTAAAGATGGCACCATTTGAGGCTCTCTATGGTCGCAAATGCAGAACTCCGATTGGTTGGTCGGGCGTAGGTGAAAGAATATTGTTTGGCCTCGATATTGTAACTCAAGCGGAGGAGAAAGTTCACATCATTCTCGAAAACCTAAAGATTGCTCAAAGTCGCCAGAAGAGCAATTATGACAGAAAGCACACGGACATGGAGTTTGTCCCTGGTGATCTCGTTTACCTTCGTGTCACTCCAATGAGAGGCACGCACCGTTTTGGTATCAAAGGAAAGCTGGCTCCTAGATACATCGGTCCTTTCAAAATTCATGGAAGAAGAGGAGAAGTTGCTTATGCTCTTGAGCTCCCTGAAAAACTCAAGGTCCATGATGTTTTCCATATCTCTCAACTCAAGAAGTGCTTCAAGGATCCCGGCAGGACCGTGGACCATGAACTCATCAATCTCCAAGAAGATCTGTCTTATCAAGAACACCCCATAAAAATTCTAGAAGTCGCAGAAAGAAGGACTCGCAACAAGTCCATCAAGTTCTGCAAGGTGCAGTGGTCGCACCATTCTGTTGATGAAGCCACTTGGGAACATGAAGATGAGCTCCGTGCCAAGTATCCTACCCTCTTCGTGTCTTCTTCTTCTTCCTAGAATCTCGGGGCGAGATTCCTGTTTAGTGGGGGAGAGTTGTAGCATCCCAATTGTCTAACAATTGTAATGCTACTTGGTCTAGTAATATAATGGCTACTTTCTATATATAATTGTTGCATCATAATTATATCATGCTCATGTCATCATGCCACCTTGCATTTGAGCATCATATAAAACCCTTTCTTTTGGTTCTCCTCTCATATGCATTACTATTTGTATTTGGCTCTTGTTAAATTGTATTTGATTCTTGATAAATGCTTGGTGCCCAAATTGAGTTGGGGGCATATCTTTTATTCCACTCCACCACCTTTCTTTGTCACCACCTTATAATTCCACCACCCTAATTACCATGGGCTTTTATTTTATTTTGGCATTTACTCTAGCTCATGTGGGTTGGGATGGATTCAATTCTAATTTCTTTTGCTTGGCCTTTATTCCACCTTTTGGTAATGCATGAGAATCATGCCATGTTATGTTATTATTGTTTTCACAAAATAAAACATGGCATTTAATACTTTTTGTTTTCACAAAATAAAACATGCCATGCAAGAGTAGCACCATCTTTAGCTCTTTTGTTTTCTCTTTGTTTTTAGTGGATCTTTCTTTTGTGAGATTCTCTCCATCTCTCTCCACCACCCCATGCTCCCAAAAAAATCTTTTCCCCATCATGCATGATCATGTGGGATTTTTCCTTTGATTTTTAAAACCCTCTCCCTCTCTCTCTCTCTTGTATTGTCTCCTCACCATCAACTTGTGCTCAACCACTAAGCCTCACCTCACTCCATAGCCATCTCTTTTCCCTTTTAAATCAAATTTGCAAAAACTTCCAAAAAAGGGTTATTTTTAGGCTTGTTTGAATCTGCCACAAAACAAAAACAAAACAGTGAATAAAATAAAAAGAAATAAAAAGAGAGAGCCCAGCAGCAGCCCCTCCCTACCTGGTCGCGGCCCAGCAGCAGATCCGGCCCACCCCTCCTTTCCCTCCTAGGCCGACCCTTTCTTTCCCCCCTGGCCCGTACCGCTTCGCCGTTTGCCACCATCATCCTCTGTTCCTCTTCTCCGTCGCCCCCTCTCTGCTCAGCTCTGATGGAAGCGAGGCAGGTGGCCGTTCTCCACCGTCTGCCGCGTCAGCTTGCGCCTCCCATACGCCATCTCCCCTCCTCCTTATCCTCGCGCCGAGCCGTGCCTTTTTCGAACCCTAGCACCCTGCTCTATCTCCCCTCTTCCTCTTCTCCGCCGTACCATGCCCGCCATCAGTCAGAGCTCCACGATGCCGTTTCCGGCCTAGTCAGAGACCAGGGACTCACCGGGGAGCACCGCCGCAGACCGTGGCATCGTTTCCGCCTGCTAGGAGGTGCCGGCCCCACTTGGAGCTACCCCCATGCCAGTGAACCGAGCACCACCACCGCGACCTCGTCGTCCCCCTCCGCTCCGGCCATCCCATCCTCTGATTTCCTGTGGAATCAGACGAGGTGAGCGCCACCCTCTTCTCCCTTCCCCTTCTTCTTCCCTCCGCGTGCGAGCGCCGCCCGATTTTGGCCCCGCCGGTGATCTGCCCCGCCGGCAAGCAGACAAGGCCTATGCTCCCCCGCTGTTCCCCGAGGCGCCCCGTCCGGTACAGTCCCCCTCCGACGAGCCTCCCTGAACGAGATCTGTAGCTGGAGATCCCCTCTGTATTTTTCGTTTTTGCGGCGAAGGCTATCTCGCCGTGGTTGCGCCGTCGTCCTCGCTGGAAAACCTCGCCACCGTCGGGCCGTCACGGTTCAGTGCGTGTAGATTTAGTAAACGGCCGCAGTAGTTTGATAAAGCCCCCCGCATCTTTTTGTCGATCACGCCCAAGCCCTTCGCAGCCCCAGCGACCCCACGAGTCAGTCCTGGTGTAATTTTGCAAGAAAGCCCCGCGGTTTGGAGTGTCTCAACCCGCGCTCCCCCGGATCCTACACGTGGCAGGCCCCTGCTGGGGCGCCCGTGTGTGGCCCCGCGGACTGATCGGCCCCACCCGTCAGTCACTGCAGCTAGCCTCCCCCGCGGTGTAAAAAGATTTCGCCGCACAAGCTCGTCTAGTCAGCACCTGGCCCACCTGTCTGTGACTGTGGCTAGGTGTGGCTGAGTGCAAAAAGGTTTTCGTTTATCTGTTTAATAAAAACAATTTCCAGAAATGTTTTAATATGATTTAACTTCTGTTTTTAATAACTTTTAAATTAGAAATCCAAATAATACCAATGATATATGTTTTTGAATCAGAAAAATGTGAGGAATTCAAATATGCTATTCAAAATAATGTTTGAACACTTTAAATTTTCGAGATGATTAAAATTACAAATAAAATGCCCTTTTCTTAATAAATTAATAACTTTAATTCTATAACTCCAAATTTGACAAATAATATGTCTAAATCGATCAGCGCGACGAGCCCGTTCTATCTATGCATTCCTTGTTCTGAATTGAAACATGCATCATGTCATTATTAAAAATCATAACTATTTATGGCAATAAAACTTGGTTAAATAATTAATAAAATGCTTTATTCTTGTACCCACACCTCACCCTTGCCATGCTACTTTAATGCCATGTAAATTGTGCATCGTTCATCATGGCATGCTTGTTTGCTTGACGCATTTTAATTCATATGCTTGTGCACTTTATTTATGTTGGGCCTTGTTTGTTTGGTTCTTCTTGGAATAGACGCCCAGCAAGAGAATTACTAGGAATCACAGGAGTACTACCCAGATCCATCTCTCGCTCCAACTGAGCTGCCAGGCAAGCACTACCACATGCTTGCATACATATAGTACCTATTGCCTCTATCTTATTCTTGCATCATTGAGTCGCGATTGCATTAAATTGAATCCCAAGTACTGGATAGCCTTTACTTTTAAACCCCACCAAAGCTTGTTCCTCCATCCCATGAGCCATTACTACAGGAGTTGTTTGAGCCATGCGAGTCGTAGAAAAGAATGTGTAGGGTATGTGAGTGTCTGATGAATAATGAGGTACCTAAACAACTTAACCTAAGTAGTAATGGGATAACTAATGAAAGAGGCACCGGTGAGCAATATCTGCTATTTGGTTTTCCATGCTCACTTGTGTCCCGTAGGACCCCGAGTACTTGATTCCTATTCCTTGACTATTCGCACTATCCACATCCGGGAGGCCTTATGGACCCCCCCTGAGCTAGAGCTTGATTCCTTTCTATTTCTTGGGGCCACAATTTGTTTGGGGCTTTATTATTATCCTGTACTTATGCCATGTTACTGTTTTATTTAAGATTGTGCGTGGAGCACCTGTACTATTTTGGATCGTGACACGTTTTCGCTGTATCGACAAGCCTAGTCATATTTTTGGGTTCCAAGTCGTTTACCGCCGTCCACACAAACCTTGAATCCGTCTCGAAGTCAGCTAGCTTCGTTGTGGGTAGCTTAATGGGGTGCCCCCCTGAAATATTACTAAATCCTGTGATCGCTTTGTCGTGAATGCCTCGTTGGGTTTTGAGTTGGATTTTCCGAGGTTGATCGAGTGTGTGTTGCTATTCGCGCACCCCTGCAGGATAAATCTTTCTGAAAGCCATGTCCGTGGTTATGGACGACTTGGAGCACAGTTTCTCGATCATAGACAAGTATAACTAAAGTGCCGCTTTAATCTGACTAAGTACCTGATTAGTAAATAGTGCAATACTCATGGAATGGTTAATAAAACTGCCAACGGATGGGGGTTGTTCGTCCGCTTCCTCGTTGGTAAGCGAGGAGGAGGATGGATCTGTTAATTATACTGTTATAACTGTTGTTCTAAATTCACGGACATCCGTCTATCATTGGTTAGGTGGATGGTTAGTGAGTATCTATAGACTTGTTAGTTATTATCTTTTGCTGCAATTGCGTCACCCCAGGTTGTGTCCCCTTTAGCGGCATAAAGACTTGCTGAGTACCCCTAGGGTCTCACACGATAAATTGTTTGATTCAGATGAACAGGTGTACCAGCAAGATGGATACTAGGTGGAGGAGACAGATGATGTTGGCAACGATCACTCGGTGTAGAGATTCCGGGAACGGGGATCCGTGAGATCTGTGGGCGGGATGTGTTTATTTATGTGGCATCTTATGCCGATTTGCTTCTTATCCGTATTCGGATCTTGTTTTCTGCTTCCGCCTGATACTCTGATGTTTGATGTATGAGGAGCTATCCGAAAATATTATCTCTATCTAGGATATTTGAATGTTGCCGTATGGCGTCGCAATATTTCTATTTCTTTTAGATGGAATGGCTCTGAGGACTGTTGTATGTGGCTTGCATACATACTCACTTGTGTATGTAGTTGATCCCTTCGCCTGCCGATTACGCCGCTCGTTCTTGTCCCGATGCTCTAAAAGTGGTTAGGACGGCCGAAAGGTCTACCGTGAGTGGCCCCGGGCCCCACCGTACTATTTTAACCACTTTCGCTCATCCAGGCATGTAACTAAGAGCGTAATTCACCGAGGTAGTTACAATCCCGCTCTAGCTTCGGAGTGTCGTTCTTGATGTCGATGTTGGCGAAGTAGATATCCCTCCTGTGTAGGAACTTGCGAAGCTCCGGGCATACAGATTTGTCCCTACATACATGGTATATGAGGCAGTGGTTGCGCATGGACAGCTGCAAAAGCGCCGCCCTCTTCCTATCTCCGGTATACTCAAGGCCAAGGCCGACGATCTTGTACCTATCCATCAGCTCCTATAGCCACCGCTCGTACATTGCGATGACCTTGGTGACCTCCGCTGACGCATTTGTGTGGATGACCGTCAGCATGGTGGCGCCATGGGTGGTGACGGTGTACTCGTCGGTGAAGTCGCTCCCGTCGCCAAACACGTCGTACTCTGCGTCCATGGCAGCAGCTAATGCGGCGGTGGTGGCCTAGGGTCGGTAGTGGGGATGGGACTGGGCGTGGCGGTGGAGTGACCTATTGCAGTGGTATGGACCGGCGGAGGCGGTGCCTACGGCATCGTTGATGGTTCTTGCGGTGGCTACGGCGGCGGCGGAAGGCAGGAGTTGGGGATTTTTGCACAGTGATGTGCTGAGGAGACGGAAGGCGATGCTTAAATTGCGTTTACCAATATTCTGGTCATACCCAAGCGGAAGCATGTTTGACCAGGCGAGCACCGTTGGTTTCCAATCCTAGCGATTAAATTCGGCGTCCATCCCGGTACGCGTTGGGACGGGTGTGCGACGTGGCTTTGGCGTGGCAGAGACCGGTCACGTAGACCACCGTCCCATTGCCGATCCGCAGCGGGTGCATGGTGCTGACATGACATAACGTGACATGACATAAGTAAGTGTACAACTGTTATTCCTAACAAGTTTAAGAAGTGTAAGCATAGACAGGGACCTAGCATCCCTGCACCCCAGGGCAGCCGCCCAACCGCTCAGGCCTGCCGATTGCGCAAAGCTTGCAATTTCCTTTCTTTAATTTGGTGATTTTGTCCAGCATTTGCCAAATTGAAGCTCGTTTGCCCATGCTTCTATAAGTTTCTGTGTAGGCCACTTGTGTAAGCATGCACGATCAAGCAACTTTGCAACACACGTGTCGGTGGAAAAGCATGAAGTTTCAACGCACCACATAGTTTAGGGATTTCTATTTTCCCCAGTAAAAGTGGTTCCATATTTACATTTTGGCTTTGGAACTAGTTCCCTACACTATGGAGGTGGTTCCAAATTGAGCAAAAGAGGGAACCGGAGCAAGAGGGTGCTTCGATGCCAAATGTGGTTCCAAATTGATTAGCCAACCTGTGTGTGACATTTGTCCTCTGCTCTCGTATCTTTAGACAAAAAATAAGGCTATTCTTGTCAGCGGTGGGACCGCATGGTGTAGGAATTTAGAATAACTACATTGTGGAGCTCTAGCCAAATTGCATGGTAAAGCCAAATTCAACTTTTTGTCAGATTTAGCTATAGCAACATTGTGTCTCGTTTGTCCTCACTTTTTCCCTCCCTCTATTCGGAAGCCCTCACATGCGCTCGGAGGGGGGTGCTGTCTGGTCAAAGGCTTGGCCGTTACGTGCGCCCTGACGCCTAAATTGGAAGTTTTTTTTAGTTATTTGGCCTTTTTAAGAGCACCTTTTCCCCCTCTCTTGCTAACAGTTGTGTTTTTTCCCCAAAAAGGTAGCGAATCTAAAGCAGCTTCTCTCTTCATTCATTGTTCCTTTTGCCCTCGTTTTTCCCCAATATGGTAGCAAATCTAGAGCAAAAAAAGTAAGCAGCACCATAAATAAATTCAGTAAACAGAGCAGAAGTAGATAAAGAAACTAATATAGGTTATATAGTACGGTACTTAACGAGGTTTGACAATTAGGCTGCTCAACAGCAGGAGCTGATAGGTTCAACACAGACAAGACAAAAGAAGCTATTTTATAGCAGCAGCTGCTGATCAGTGCCCCCTCGTGGCCTCTGCCAAGAGGGCCTCCGCCTCCTCCATCTGGCGCCTCCTCCACTTCTTGCTACCTAGTCCCTTGACCTTGGGTGCCTTGCGTTTGATCGGGGGCATGTGACCCTCCTCGATAGCCACCTTCTAGAGGTTGCGGAGGTGAAGACAGAGCGCCTGGTGCTTGGCTATGAATCCGTGGACGTTCATGGACTCACCGCAGGTCCTCACGTCCTCGGCATGCTTCACGAGGGAGTTGAAGTATGTGGCGCGGAGCCTCCTGGTGGGGCAGAAGGGGCACCTATACACGTCGTCGGCGAAGAAGTTGTTGTACTAGCCGGACTTTAGCCTCCTCGGCACATGACGAGTCTTGGTGTCCTTGCACTCGTCGTCACTGCGGACATCGCTGCTATCCTCCTGTTGGAAAAAAACAGTAGAGTGCAATAAGGACATGATTGAGATACTTTGATTATCAGGATTGATTATTTGCATAAATTAACAGACTGAGATCTCTCGATTATTCCCCAAATCTCAAACCAAATCGAATACTGATCCCAACTACGAACAGGGGGATTCATCGAAAATCGAGATCTAACACAAGAGGATTAGCTACTGTAAAAATACGAACAGCCGAGCCCTAATAACATATGATCTAGCATCCAACGATGGGAACAGGGGAAGAAAAAAGGAAGGGGATAAAACCCTAGTTACCTCTGACCACGGGTCGGCGATGCTGGTGTCGTAGGGGTTCTCCGGCCTTATGTAGAAAACCTCCTCATAGGGGTTCCAGCCGAGCGGGATCTGTCCGAGACCGGTGGGGGCTTCCTCGCTAGCGGCTATGGAGGATGTGGGGACGGGGACGGAGGCCTCCTCACCGGCGGCCTTGGAGGCGCCGATGTCCACCATGCGGTTCTTCTCCATCGCTGGCGTGGTTGGGGTTTTCTTGGGGGTTTGCAGAAGGTGATGGGACAGTGGAGACGGTTGAGTGAGCGAGTGCGTGATGAGTGGGAGTGGGGAGGCCTCTATTAAAGGAGAAGGAAAGCGACGTTTCGTTGCACTACCGTGCACCGCGTATGCTACTGCACCATGCATGGCCACACGTGTCCGCTACCATCCCGTGCACCACACACGCATACCGTGAGTCACGTTTTTTTCCCTCGTGTCTAACCCTGGCGATTCAGTTGTACTCAGTTTTGCCCTCGAGCGTAACACTGGCAGTTTGGTTCCTTTTTTAAAATCATTTTATATTTTCTATTTGAATCCCTTTGTCACTCTTTCTCTTGGTTTTAGAATTCTACTCAGTTTTGCCCTTGGTTTTTAAGTTCTACTCAGTTTTTCCCTTGGTTCTTAAGTGTTACTCAGTTTTCCCCTGTTAACACCCGGATTTTTAATCCCAGATGCCTGTTATGCCATACCTCGCAATCCCAGGATTACCATTTTTGCGACACATAACGGATTGGATATCACAGTACATCATCCATTACAAACCATACATAAGTTCTTACACAAATAAGGATCTCATGATCCAGTCTTAATACAACAAGCAGCGGAAATAACACATAAGCGTAGCGGTGGGGTCCATCTTTAGGGGCACAGGCAATGCTGACGAAGGCAGATAGTCCTTGTTACCGTAGCCGTCCTGCTGGCCATCATCTTGGTAATCTCCTTCATAGTCTGGCCATGAGAATAACCAGGGACAAAAGCCATGAGTACTCTTTAAGTACTCGCAAACTACCACTAACAAGTAGTATAGTTCCAAGTGAAAGTGCTAAATCTAAGTTTAACTATAAAGTTAAGTTTGAAACCTAAGCTGAGTTCTGAAGCAAAGAAAGATAAAGTAAAGTTCTAGAATCACTTAAGTTGGGAAGCTAGTGTCATAAACACCACCCTGTTGTGGTCAAGTCAGGATTCATCATTCATTTCATAAGTTATTTTGAAAACATCTGACAACGAAACAATATGGCCATTCCAACTGTCCATAACCGCGGACGCAGATATTCGAATAGTTTGACACTCTACAGAGGTGGTACACTTTCACCACAAGATCCGATACATCTGTCAGGGATAACCCTGAATCATCATACTTAGTATGCAGATAATCAAACATAACCTTCCCTTTACACACCCTAGTATAAGCACCTCTTTTATGAGCATGGCCTCCCAACCATGACCATCGGTCATCTTGGGCACTTCATAGGTGGACAACATAGAGAGGTAGCCTCAACTCAAACCTCTCCCACGAGGGAACTAATACTAATGCATATAAACTTCTAGCTAAGCCTTACCCAATTCAGGTAGTGTGGTTGTACGATAAATTTGGAATGGTATCGCATCCGAATCCAACCATCAATTTTATAAAAGGGTTAAGGCTCATGCCTCAAAATTTCACCATCATAAACCATTTGTGTTTCTCAACACATGTCAAAACATCTCAATAGAATGACTCATCATTCCAAGGTTTTCATAATTCATTTTCACCAAGTGCTCCCATCTAAAGTGACTCAAATTTTTGATCTACTCTAAACTACTAAGTTAAAAGTGTTCACTAAGGTGGGAAAGATGGGTTCAATCTCATGCCATAGAATGACATCTAAAGGGTTCTAAATAGGTCAAGTTTTATACTCTTTATGCTACCTTCAAGACAAGTAGAGAACTTTGTGTAAAGTAAAGGAAGTAAAGCTTGTAAATAAGACTTGGGGTAAATACTAGTCAAAGTGATATAATCAAAGCATGCCTAAAGCATCTTTGCTAACCCATCTAGTTTGATCCTAGCTTGCTAAGCATTAAACTTGCAAGTGTTGGCTTGCATTGTTAAGGGTGGCTTGCTAGAGTAAGTTTTGCAAGGGTTAGCTTGCCAATAATAGCTTGCCTTGGTTGGTGCAGTGGTTGAAGTTTTCTTCTTCTTCTTCTTGGTAGAACTCCTCCTCCTCGTAGACTTGGTCGGTACTATCGTCTATAAATACATACGGAGTACAAAATCACCAAACAATACATAACTAGTCTAATTAGCACTCTAAGGCACACATTTGATGATCTATTATCATCACAAGCATCACAAGTTTTAATTTAATAGTTTCATCCCTTTTATTTTAGAAAAGTAATTTCTACTCATTGAAAAATTAACTAGGATTTAATATTCACCACTTAAAATACGGGATCGTGTGGACACATGTCATCACCACATATTCTAACATGTGGGAATGTGATTTAAGGGTTGGATCATAATTACTTTGATTTAAATTCATTATTTAATGATTTAAAGTGACTAGAAATGCCTATATAGCATTATTTTGTACTAGTCCAAAGTCACTCTATGTAAATCTTAATATTATTACATATTCAGATAGGTATGATGGAATGTGATTTTTGAGAGTTGGGAACAACTCAAAATCTATCTTAGTTGATTTTATAAAAATGTTGCAAGGTGCAAATGCTTCTGTTTATTATTTTTACTAGGAGATATCTCTAACTATAATTGAATTAAATCCAACGGGCTTGGATAGATAATTTCAATACCTCTCAGGAAAAATTGGTTTCATGCAATTTGGATTTTTCAAACTCCCAGAATTGATTTTTAAACTAGTGGACATAAACTAGATTAACTCTAAATAGAAAAAACTAAATTTGAAACTTTCACATGCGCGGGAACTAACTGGGCCGGCCCAGGTACGCACACCGCGCGCAGCGGGCTGCCTGACAGGCGGGCTCCACCGGTCAGCGGCACAACTTAACCGAACCGTATCTAGCATCCTGGGCCACACGATCTAAATATGATCCAACGGTGGTGAGTCATCGTCGACGACGGATCACTCCGGCAAGAACGTGACCTAGACGTGGCGGTGGGGGTCGATTGGGGGCATACCAGGGCTCCAGCAAGGTCGGCGAGGCAGGAAAACAGGCTGGTAGACGATGGTGAGGCAAGGCGCGGTTGCGGTGGAGCTTGGGGTGCTCTAAATCGCAAACACCCTTCTCCTCCCGTTGCGGCAGCTTCGGCTTCAATTCCGGCAAGACAGAGCTCGAGTGGCTTCGGCGAGAGGTGGGTAAGAATTAGTGAGAGGTGAGGAGTGTGGGAGTGTGGAGAAATGGTGCAGGGGTGGCCGCTTTATATAGGGTTGCCGAAGGGGACAGAACGGGTGATGGTGAGGTCATCGGTGACGACACTGCGGGGCTCTCTAGGCATGGGCGAGGGCGGCATTGGAAGATCTGTTCCCCGGCGGTCCTCTGAGGCTTAAAGGCGCGGCAATGCGAAGTCTCTACTGGTCGAGAGCGTGCAATAAACTGCGCATAGACGGCGGTGTTCGACGTTGTTCCTCCGGTCTGTTGGTCGCAAGGCGGCGAACGACGACGTCTAGGCAGTTGTGGGGCCTGCTGTGGCTGCTGACACGCAATGCTAGATCTAGGCGTGTTTTGTGCGGCTCTGGCGAGCAATTAAGGCTTGTCCTCCACTCGTTTTTGGTTGGGAGCTGGTCGAGGCGAAGTGATATGATGGCGCTTGTCTCCCAGCAAGCGAAGGAGAGCATGGGACGGGCTGAGGCGAGCGGTCCGTGGTCGACCTGGGCAAAGCTTCGGGCAGCGAGTTACTGGAGCAGACAGCGGAGCGGGAGAGAGGGTTAGGGCCGGGGTTCTATCTGGGGGAACCAGGGGACCAAGTTAGGCCCAAATGGTGACCCAAACTACTACTCACTATAGTGTTCTAAGATTTGCAAGATTTGTGCCTGCCACCTGTTTGACACAACAACCGCAAGAAGCAAAATTTTGAATTTTGGGTTCAAATTTTTTGAGTGATCTCCACTAGTACTAGGTAGTCTCTGGTTGCAAGGGTTTTGAAAATGGAGTTCATTTGGATGGTTTTTGAAATAGGGGTGATCTAGGCATATGCATTGAATTCAATTTTAAACTGTCATTTAAAATTAGTATTTGAATGTTTTTAGCAGATCACAAAGTGGGCCTTGGTACCTCATTATGTGTACTAGAAAGGGGTGCACACATCCACAATTATTTTTGTTAAGTTTTGAGTACTAGGAATAGCCAAAGTAGGCATGATAGTTAATTTGGCAAAAATGACCATTCACTTCATTTATTCATTTTGAGTTGTTTTTCTTTAGGAAAAGTTTGGGAATGATTTAGATGATGTTTATTTCACCTAAGAATCACTTTTACAAGCAATGAATCACAGAACCGTGGCAATTCAAGTCAACTCCTAATCTAGATGCACACACACATGAATGCTTTCATATATTTAATTGGAAAAGTTTTTGTTAACCCTAATTTTGAGGATTTGGATCTTGATAAGCTTGGATTAAAGTTTTGGGATGTTACAAACCTTCCCCCCTTAAACAAAATCTCGTCCCGAGATTTACAAAGAAATCTAGGAACTAAAGAGATCTGGGAACTCTGTCCTAATGTAATCTTCGCGCTCCCAAGTGGCTTTCTCCTCGGTATGGTTGCTCCACTGAATCATGAGAAACTTGATACTCCTGGTCTTGGTGGTTATGTAAGCTTCCTCTAGGATACGGATGGGCACTTCACGATATGTCAGGTCATTGTTGATCTCAATAGCTCTGTGATCGATGTTCTTGAAAACTTCAGTCTTCTTCGGTACTTCCAAGCATTTGCGAAGTAACGATATATGGAACACACTGTGGATGGCTGACATCTCCTCGGGTAGTTCCAATTGATACAATACTTCTCCTCGACGGCTCAGAATCTTGAAGGGCCCGATATATCTTGGGGCTAACTTTCCTTTCAGACTAAAGCGTTAGGTCCCTTTCAATGGAGAAACCTTGAGATATACAAAATCGCCTACATTGAAAGTCAGGTCTCTCCTTCTTTTGTCAGCATAACTCTTCTATCTGGATTGGGCGGTCTTGAGGTGCTCACGGACTTTGTGAACCTTCTCTTCGGCTTCTCGAAGAATGTCGGGTCCAAAGATATGACTCTCTCCTACTTGCGACCAATTCAAAGGGGTACGACACTTTCTTCCGTATGGGAACTCAAATGGTGTCATCTGCAAACTAGCTTGATAACTGTTGTTATATGAGAATTCTGCAAAAGGCAGGCAGTCTTCCCATTTTGATCCGTATTCTAACACACAAGCTCTAAGCATATCCTCTAAGATCTGGTTGACTCTCTCAGTCTGTCCATCAGTTTGCGGGTGATAAGCGGTACTGAAGTTCAACTTGGTCCCAGTCCTTCTTGGACTTTCTACCAAAATCTCGAGGTAAACTGGGTTCCTCGATCAGATACTATGGTCTTGGGGGTTCCATGCAGAGTAACAATTCTAGCGATGTATAGCTCTGCTAGCTTCGCACTCTGGTAGGTTGTCTTGACAGGTATAAAGTGGGCTACCTTGGACAGTCTATCAACTATGACCCAGATTGAGTCATTTCCCCTATTGGAAGTAGGCAAACCGGTGATAAAGTCCATTCCGACGGAATCCCATTTCCATTACGGAATCTGCAATGGTTGCAACAGTCCTGCAGGTCTCTGATGCTCGGCTTTCACTCTTTGACAGATGTCACAGTTGGCGATGTAACTTTCGATTTCTCTCTTCATCTTGTGCCACCAAAATTTCTCTTTCAAATCCTGATACATCTTCGTTCCTCCGGGGTGGATAGAATAAAGAGTATCATGAGCTTCCTTCATGATAACTTGCTTCAACTCCGAATCTGCTGGCACACAGATACGTCCTTTGTACCACAGTACTCCTTCTTCGTCTTCCGTGAATCCAGGTGCCTTTCCTGTACCAATACGACGTTTGATCCCGTCGATACTTTCACTCCCGTTCTGGGCTTCCTTGATTTGGCTAATCAAAGTGGGTTGAAGTTCAATGGTAGCTAAGAATCCTTTGCTAACTAATTTTGTTCTGAACTGCTCTAACTCTTCATACAAACTTGGTTGCTTCTCCTTGATCATGGTGTTTAGCCGACACGGCAATTTGCTAAGAGCATCCGCTACCACATTGGCTTTGCCGGGGTGATAGTGAATGTCAAGGTCATAATCCTTGATTAACTCTATCCATCTCCTTTGCCTCATATTCAGATCCTTCTGAGTGAAGATATACTTCAAGCTCTTGTGATCTGAGTAAATTTCATAGTGATTACCCATCAAATAATGACGCCATGTCTTTAATGCCAAAACTATGGCTGCTAATTCAAGATCATGGGTCGGATAATTCTGCTCATGCTGCTTCAGTTGTCGAGAGACACGATGACTTTGCCTTCTTCCATCAACACGCATCCGAGACCAATCTTGGATGCATCACAATACACATCAAACGACTTCTTGATGTCTGGCATGATCAAAATTGGGGCTGATATCAATCTCTTCTTCAGCTCCTGGAAACTGGCTTCACACTTGTCGGTCCATTCAAACTTCTTGTCCTTCTTCAAAAATTGGGTCATGGGTCTGGCGATGCTTGATAATCCTTCTATGAACTTGCGATAGTATCCCGCTAATCCGATAAATGCACGGACTTGGGTTTGAGTGGTTGGGGCTTCCCATTCTTCGACATCTTTGATCTTGGCGGGATCAATAGAGACTCCTCCGGCAGACACAATATGTCCCAGGAATCCTGCTTCTTTCAGCCAAAACTCACACTTGCTGAACTTAGCATATAACTGATGCTCTCTCAGGGTTTCTAGGATGATTCTCAGATGTTGCTCATGTTCTTCTGCTAACTTGTAGTAGATAAGGATGTCGGTGATAAACACAACTACAAACATATCTAGGAAATTCATAAAGATCTTATTCATGAGATTCATGAAATAAGCAGGGGCATTGGTTAATCCAAAAGACATAACCGTATACTCGTATAAACCATAGCGAGTAGTAAAGGCGGTCTTTGGAATATCCGTTGCACGAATCTTAAGTTGGTGATAACCAGTCCTAAGATCAATCTTTCAGAATACCTGGGCTCCAGTCAACTGATCAAATAGATCCTCTATCTTTGGCAAGGGGTACTTGTTTTTGATGGTGACGTCATTCAACTTTCTGTAATCTGTGCACAAACGATTGCCTCCATCTTTCTTGTCGACGAATAACACTGGTGATCTCCATGGCGATGTGCTTGGTTGAATCAAGCCTTTCTCTAACATGGCATCCAACTGCTTCTTCTATTCCACTAACTCTGAGGGGTTCATGCTATAGGGTCTCTGGGCTATGGGTCCGGTTCCGGGGATTAGTTC
Organism: Avena eriantha; assembly: GCA_910589775.1. Lineage (NCBI taxonomy): Eukaryota > Viridiplantae > Streptophyta > Magnoliopsida > Poales > Poaceae > Avena > Avena eriantha. The sequence continues at coordinate 100,787,369 of OU342746.1, read as the reverse complement.
GATGATGAACTCAATATCCCTATCCGGGGGCATACCTAGAAATTCATCTAGGAATACGTCGGGGTATTCACAGACTACTCTGACTTGGTATATGGTGGGTAGGGCTAGGCTCTTGTTGCACATGAATTGACGGGGTAAGGTTTCAGATATATGCTCTACTGTTACTCCAGAGCTACTGGTCATGGTGATGGCTTTCTTAGCATAGTCTATCAGTCCTTATGCCTTGACATCCAGTCCATACCTAGTACTACTTCCAATCCTTTGGTTCCAAGTACAATTAGGTTGACATAAAAGTCTATCCCATGTATTCTGATAGGCACATCTTTGCAACATTTTCTAGCTTTGGTTGTTGAACCGGGGATTTGAACTATCATGACATGCTTCAAGTTGGTTGGGTGAATATTACTAGTGCATGCAAATTCTTCGGTGACAAATGAATGTGATGCTCCCAAATCAAACAATACTCTTGCTGAGAATGAGTTGACAGAAAACATACCCAGCACTACATCTGGCGCTTCCTGGGCTTCTTCCGTGTTCATGTGGAAGAGATGACCGTTGCGGTTGTGAGGGTTCCCTAGGGCAAATCTTCTCCCTGGTTGAACATGACGCTGCTGCTGAGCTGGGGCATTCACATTGGCATTGGCTGCAGTCTTCTTGGGACACTCATTCGAATAGTGACCCTTCACTCCACACTCGAAACAAGTGATCTGGGACTTGTCCTTGACTGCGACAGGCACAACATTGCCGCCAGTTCTGGATGCAGTGTTGTTGTTGTTGTTGTTGTTGTTGTTCTTCGTAGGTGCACGGTTGAAATTGTTGGCATTGCCGGAGGTGTGATTGTTTCCTCCGAACTTCCCATTGCCTCCGCTACGGTTGGGGTAGCTTGGGTGAGACTTTGGGGGTCGATTGTTCCTTGGTGCATATCCTGGTGAGGGGTTGGGATGGTACTTCTGGTGACTGCTAGATCCAGATTGCTGCATCATATGACGCTTGCGGTTGTCGTTTGCCTGGTTAATCTTCCCTTCCATTTGAATGGCAGAGTCGACTAGCTCTTCGAGATCCTGGAAACGGATGTTGACGAGGACAGTCTGCATCTCATCATGCAGTCCGTTCAAGAATCTCTCCTTCTTCTTGGCCTTCGTGTTGATCTCATTAGGTGCATATCTGGCAAGTGACAGGAATCTGTCACGGTACTCTACCATAGTCATTCTTCCTTGCTTCAATTCGCGAAATTCATCTCTCATCATGTTGACTAGACCTTGCGGCACGGGGTGCGGCTGAACTTGACTTTGAATGCTTCCCATGTCATCACTTGACCATGGTTCATGTTGCGGATACTAGTCCACCAAGCTCTTGCATCTCTTGCCAGATAGTGAGTGGCAAAGAGAACTTTCTCGTTTTCATCAACTCCTGTAACTTCTAAGTTGTTTTCCATTGTCTGTAACCAGTCATCAGCATCTAGTGGGTTTTCAGATTGGTTGAAGATTGGGGGATTGGTATTCTGAAATTTTTTGAGTTTGGATCCAAGATGATCCTGATTTCCATGCCCTTAGTTGTTGAGAGCCATCTGGGTGATCTGTTGAAGGGTTGCTAAGTTGGCTTGGCATTCTGCCATGCTTGCTTCATGGTCTGCGATGAGATTCTATAAGATCTGCAGCATTGGGTCTTGCGACGAGCTGCTCCCTCCTTGGTTTCCACGAGTCATCTGAAGATTGAGGTAGATACAAGGGTAAGAGGGAAAGTTCTAAGTTCATGGTTTCAGTTTTAAAGCTAAAACTTTGAGTTTGACTCAGGTTTTGATACTAACTTCATTTCATTCATGCAAACAAGCACATGATACAACACACACCACAACAATCAAAGGGAAAACAAATGGTTTGAAGAACCATTCTGCAAGCTACGATACAGTGGGACCGATACATCTCAAGCTACGACAGTGCTCTAGTGCATCTACTCATCGTCGATGAAGTCGGAGTCCTCATCGTCAATGTAGAAGTCCACGGCATCCTCCTCCAGAAAGTCATCATCGTTGCTGAGGTAAGAATCCATGTCTCCCTGGATGTCTTCACCCTCCTCTTCTTCCTCCTTTGCTGCAAGCTGAACTTCCTGCTCCTTGACGGCCTTCTCGAGGTTGGCCACCTTCTTGCGAAGACGAGCGATGGTGCGATACTTCTTTGCACGCTGGCGGCAAAGAGACTGGCGATCCTGGACGAGTAGTGCGAAAGTCTGGGCCTTCTGGTCGGCAATGGCATGGTTCTGGTTGGCTAACTCTCTAGCATTGTCCAGTTCCTGCTGTCTGTCATGCAGCAAGAAGTCAAGATTCTCCACTTGACGCCTCAACTCTGGGTGACCTGGCATCTCCATCGGCATTCCCATGAAGTCACATCTTGCATAGTGGGCAAAACGGGTTCCTTGGATTTTGTTGACGCTGAGGGCACATAGACGCGCGAGAGCTTCATGCATTGCCCTAGCTAATCCATCTAGCCAGTTTTTTTCTCTCACGGAGAACTGAATTCTCCCAGAAGTTAGTGCTTCGATGCTTCCTCTATGATCCGCGATGACTAGCCACTTTAAGTCTCCTCCTGGGGGTCCTGGAAGTTGAGCTCCAAGAAACTCCGGATGTGGGTGTCCCACTAACTCCGACAGTGAATCCAGATCCCTCTCGAAGATCAGCTGACCTCCGTTTCCCAACTGGTAAAACTTGTTGAACTGAGTCTCCATCTACAAGAATTTAGGATGAGGAAATTAGTGAAGTGATCAAGTGTGTCAAATTTTAAGTAGTAGTTGTAAGAAGTTTGGGGAACATGAATTTTTGAGAAAGAATGAATTCCCAAGGGTAAGAGAGGAAATAGTTTTTCATAAATACTCACTTGGTTTTTAGGAACTAAGTTTTTGTTTGGACGTCCATTCTAACTACGGTATCCTATGGTTAGGATGGCTCTGATACCAACTTGTCAACACCCGGATTTTTAATCCCAGATGCCCGTTATGCCATACCTCGCAATCCCAGGATTACCATTTTTGTGAGACATAACGGATTGGATATCATAGTACATCATCCATTACAAACCATACATAAGGTCTTACACAAATAAGGATCTCATGATCCAGACTTAATACAACAAGCAGTGGAAATAAAAGATAAGCGTAGCGGTGGGGTCCATCTTCAAGGGCACATGCAATGCTAACGAAGGCAGATAGTCCTAGTTATCATAGCCGTCCTGTTGGCCATCATCTTGGTAATCTCCTTCATAGTCTGGCCATGAGAATAGCTAGGGACAAAAGCCATGAGTACTCTTTAAGTACTCGCAAACTACCACTAATAAGTAGTATAGTTCCAAGTTAAAGTGCTAAATCTAAGTTTAACTATAAAGTTAAGTTTGAAACCTAAGCTGACTTCTGAAGCAAAGAAAGATAAAGTAAAGTTCTAGAATCACTTAAATTGGGAAGCTAGTGTCATAAACACCACCCTGTTGTGGTCAAGTCAAGATTCATCATTCATTTCATAAGTTATTTTGAAAACATTTGACAACGAAACAGTATGGCCATTCCAACTGTCCATAACCAGGGACGCGGCTATTCGAATAGTTTGACACTCTGCAGAGGTGGTACACTTTCACAACAAGATTCGATACATCTATCAGGGATAACTCTGAATCATCATACTTAGTATGCAATAATCAAACATAACCTTCCCTTTACAGAGCCTAGTACAAGCACCTCTCCTATGAGCATGGCCTCCCAACCATGACCATCAGTCATCTTGGGCACTGCATAGGTGGACAACATTGAGAGGTAGCCTCAACTCAAACCTCTCCCGCGAGGGAACTAATATAATGCATATAAACTTCCAGCTAAGCCTTACCCAGTTCAGGTAGTGTGGTTATACGGTAAATTTGGAATGGTATCGCATCCGAATCGAACCATCAGTTTTATGAAAGGGTTAAGGCTCATGCCTCAACATTTCACCATCATAAACCATTTGTGTTTCTCAACACATGTCAAAACATCTCAATAGAATGACTCATCATTCCAAGGTTTTCATAATTCATTTTCACCAAGTGCTCCCATCTAAAGTGACTCAAGTTTTTGATCTACTCTCAACTACTAAGTTAAGAGTGTTCACTAAGGTGGGAAAGATGGGTTCAATCTCATGCCATAGAATGGCATCTAAAGGGTTCTAAATAGGTCAAGTTTTATACTCTTTATGCTACCTTGAAGAAAAGTAGAGAACTTTGTGTAAAGTAAAGGAAGTAAAGCTTGTAAATAAGACTTGGGGTAAATACTAGTCAAAGTGATATAATCAAAGCATGCCTAAAGCATCTTTGCTAACCCATCTAGTTTGATCCTAGCTTGCTAAGCATTAAACTTGCTAGTGTTGGCTTGCATTGTTAATGGTGGCTTGCTAGAGTAAGTTTTGCAAGGGTTACTTTGCCAATAATAGCTTGCCTTGGTTGGTGCAGTGGTTGATGTTTTCTTCTTCTTCTTCTTGGTAGAACTCCTCCTCCTCGTAGACTTGGTCGGTACTATCGTCTATAAATACATACGGAGTACAAAATCACCAAACAATACTTAACTAGTCTAATTAGCACTCTAAGGCACACATTTGATGATCTATTATCATCACAAGCATCACAAGTTTTAATTTAATAGTTTCATCCCTTTTATTTTAGAAAAGTAATTTCTACTCATTGAAAAATTAACTAAGATTTAATATTCACCACATAAAATATGGGATCATGTGGACACATGTCCTCACCACATATTCTAACATGTGGGAATGTGATTTAAGGGTTGGATCATAATTACTTTGGTTTAAGTTCATTATTTAAGGATTTAAAGTGACTAGAAATGCCTATATAGCATTATTTTGGTACTAGTCCAAAGTCACTGCATGTAAACCTTAATATTATTATATATTCAGATAGGTATGATGAAATGTGATTTTTGAGAGTTGGGAACAACTCAAAATCTATCTTAGTTGATTTTATAAAAATGTTGCAAGGTGCAAATGCTTCTATTTTATTTTTTTTACTAGGAGAGATCTCTAAATCTAATTGAATTAAATCCAACGGCCTTGGATATATAATTTCAATACCTTTCAGGAAAAATTGGTTTCATGCAATTTGGATTTGTCAAACTCCCAGAATTGATTTTTAAACTAGTGGACTGAAATTAGATTAACTCTAAATAGAAAAAAATAAATTTGAAACTTTCGCAAGCGCAGGAACTAACTGGGCCGGCCCAGCTACGCACAGTGCACGCAGCGGGCTACCTGACAGGCGGGCTCCACCGGTCAGCGGCACAACTTAACCGAAACGGTATCTAGCATCCTGGGCCACACGATCTAAAGATGATCTAACGGTGGTGAGTCATCGTCGACGACGGATCACTCCGGTGAGAACGTGACCTAGACGCAGCGTTGGGGGTCGATTGGGGGCATACCAGGGCTCCAGCAAGGTCAGCAAGGTGGGCAAACAGGCTGGTAGACAACGGCGAGGCGAGGCGCGGTTGCGGCGGAGCTTGGGGTGCTCTAAATCGCAAACGCCCTTCTCCTCCTGATGCGGCGGCTTCGGCTTCAATTCCAGCGAGACAGAGCTCGAGTGGCTTCGGCGAGAGGTGGGTAAGAATCAGTGAGAGGTGAGGAGTGTGGGAGTGTGGAGAAATGGTGCTGGGGTGGCCGCTTTATATAGGGTCGACGAGGGGACAGAACAGGCGACGGTGAGGTCTGCGGGGCTCTCTCGGCATGGGCGAGGGCGGTGTTGGAAGCTCTGTTCCCCGGCGGTCCTCTGAGGCTTAAAGGCGTGGCAAGGCGAAGTCTCTACTGGTCGGGAGCGTGCGATGAACTGCGCACAGACGGCGGTGTTCGACGCTGTTCCTCCGATCTGTTGGTTGCGAGGCGGCGAACGACGATGTCTGGGCGGTTGTGGGGCCTGCTGCGGCTGCTGGCACGCAATGCTAGAGCTAGGCGCGGTCTGTGCGGCTCTGGCGGGCGCGGCGCTCCAGGGTGATCGGCATGGCGAACAGTGGCAAGGGCGTGAGCAATTGAGGCTTGTCCTCCGCTCGTTTTTTCTCGGGGGTTGGTCGAGGCGAAGCGGTGTGATGGCGCTTGTCTCCCAGAAAGCGAAGGAGAACGCGGGACGGGCTGAGGCGAGCGATCCGTGGTCGACCTGGCAAAGCTTCGGGCGGCGAGTTACTGGAGCAGACAGTGGAGAGGGAGAGAGGGTTAGGGCCGGGGTTCTAGCTGGGGGAACCAGGGGACCAAGTTAGGCCCAAATGGTGACCAAAACTACTACTCACTATAGTGTTCTAAGATTTGCAAGATTTGTGCCTGCCACCTATTCGACACAATGGCCGCAAGAAGCAAAAATTTAAATTTTGGGTTCAAAAATTTTGAGTGATCTCCACTAGTACTAGGTAGTCTCTGGTTGCAAGGGTTTTGAAAATTGAGTTCATTTGGATTGTTTTTGAAATAGGGGTGATCTAGGCATATGCATTGAATTCAATTTTAAACTGTCATTTAAAATTAGTATTTTAATGTTTTTAGCAGATCACAAAGTGGGCCTTGGTACCTCATTATGTGTACTAGCAAGGGGTGCAAGGATCCACAATTATTTCTGTTAAGTTTTGAGTACTAGGAATAGCCAAAGGAGGCATGATAGTTAATTTGGCAAAAATGACCATTCACTTCATTTATTCATTTTGCGTTGTTTTTTTTGGGAAAAGTTTGGGAATGATTTAGATGATGTTTATTTCACCTAAGAATAATTTTGCAAGCAATGAATCATAGAACCATGGCAATTCAAATCAACTCCTAATCTAGATGCACACACACATGAATGCTTTCATATTTTTAATTGGCAAAGTTTTTGTTAATCCTAATTTTGAGGATTTGGATCTTGATAAGCTTGGATTAAAGTTTTGGGATGTTACATCCCCTCTCTTTGTATCCATCTCTCGCACATGTGCTCATCTTCACTGCTACGCTCTGATTGGTCGAGACAGTTGTCACACGGATCACGCCCACCAACCATTGATCCTCTGTGATCTAGCGGAGAGGATAACCCTTATATCTGTCGTGGGCACCCCTCTATCCATGCAAAATAATGAGTATGCCACCGGAACTTTAACTCCATAAACATATGAACTTGAATATAATTTGAAGGGTACGAAAATAAAAATCCCCATAGTTTAAGGGTCTAGATACCGTAAGAGAACTAAATATTATTAGTGGCCGGGCCAGCATAGTGACGAGTTGGTCGGCTAGAAGTTGTTGATTCCTAAGTAAGGGGACACTAGGTCGGTCTTGACATACTCCCTCGGGAATTTGCCATAAGCAACATGCTTAGCCTTGGTCGTCGACTTGTGTTTACTAGCCGGGCTTTTACCGATGCCAACCGCTTGTGGAATCAAGCTGGCAATCCTCGGGTTGACTCCTTTCTTACAGAAAGGGCACCTGAGCTCCCCAAGTCGAGTGCGGAAAGGGATTATCCCGCTCTTGAGCTTCTTCATGACATGGCGGCTCTTGTTGTCCCTGTTCTCCTTGTCAGAGTCCATCTCACTTGAATCTACCTGTAATGTATGAAATGCAAACCGAAATGAGGAAAATAATAAATATATATTCCTTCCACCATTTTGAGTTACTTTCGATGCAATAACATGTCTATACAGGTTCAACAGTTCATTACGGCCGTCTCCCCAGCTCGCTCCTAAATTAATGTGGTTTGTGTTCTTGATAACATATTAATAAATAAATAATATTGATTCATTGAGAATAGACTAGATCTCTCCATGTAACGGTTCAGACGTTGCATCTAATCATTAGGACTAGATTTTTTATGAAGCCGGGATAGATTAAGCTCGAGCAGAAAATATGAAACATGTAGAAATAGATGTACCTCCGGGTACACAAGTGGAGTGTGTTCGTCGAACTCCACGCCCTCATCGGGGCCTCCAAAGTCATCAGCACCGGCGAGCACATGGTCCCCCAAGGGGTTGAACTGCACCTCCTCATCGCCTTGTGCTGCGTGATGCTCCTCTAGGTCTGCTGCGTGAAGCACCACCCCAGCGGCAATGCCTGCACACTCACCCCCACGCACTGGTTTCATGGAGAAGGTTCGTGCATGTACATTCAAGATTGTGGATTTTTGCTAGATAGGGAAGAGAGAGGAGTGGATGAGTGCGAATGGAGGACCCGCTAGGCTAGGTTTTTAATGCGGGGATGTTTAGGCCTCCTCGAGGGCCCCGGTAGGCAGCTCTTCTGGTTGCGGCTGTCGCGTGGAAGGTTCGTGTGGTGGGGGGCTGTCGGAAGTGAGAGTGTAGGCGCGTTGCATAGTAAAAATGGTATAGCACGTGGTCCGTGGATGATCAGTTGCTGTGTAGTAGACTTGTAACCTTTGCAGACTAGATTAAACGTGACATGACCACTCGACGACTTTTTCCATGGACGGCATCGTGTTCCTTCTTGTAGAAGTCTCGCTGAGGGAGACGTCTGTGCTGTCTCATGATGTCCTATGAAGGGCACGACGTGTGCAACGAGCCTCGTTGGATCACATAGGATCAACGGTTGGTGCGCATGATCCGCATGACATTTGTAACAACCAATCAGGGCGTAGCACACAGAGTGGGCACATGTTTGGGCTTCTACGAAAGAGAGAGAGAGGGGGCAAAACTGAGTAGTATCAAAAAACCAAGGGCAAAGCTGAGTAGTATAAAAATGGAAAGTGAGTGTCTTTTACAATGAAATACATCATGGCATACATCAAATTATGCCAAGATAGATCCACTAGAGTTCATTGCATGTTTGTTCTTTTCCACAAACCACATGGATCAACCAATGGCATTGCATATGTGTTATTGTCACAAACCACATATGGATCAACCAATGGCATTGCATATGTGTTATTGTCACAAATCACATATGGACACACTAGAGTCATTGCATGTGTGTTCTTTCCACAAACCTCATATGGATCCACTAGAGTCATTCCATGTGTGTTTTTTCCACAAACCACATGAATCAACCAATGGCATTGCATGTGTTTTATTTCCACAAACCACATATGGATCAACCAATGTCATTGCATGTGTGTTCTTTTCACAAACCACATATGGATCAACCAATGCCATTGCATGTGTGTTATTTCAACAAACCACATATGTACCCACTAGAGTAATTGCATGTGTGTTCTTTTGACAAACCACATATGGATCAACAAATGTCATTGCATGTGTGTTATTTTCACAAACCACATATGGATCAACCAATGTCTTGCATGTGTGTTCTTTCCACGAACCACATATGGATCCACCAATGTCATTGCATGTGTGTTCTTTCCACAAACCACATACGGATCCACTTGTCCTTGCATGTGTGTTCTTTTCACAAACCACATATGGAGCCACCAGAGTCATTTCATGTGTGTTCTTTCCACAAACCACATATGGATCAACCAATGTCATTGCATGTCTGTTCTTTTCGCAAACCATATATGGACCAACCAATGGCATTGCGTGCGTGTTCTTTTCCACAAACCACATATGGATCCACTAGAGTAATTGCATGTGTGTTCTTTTCACAAACCACATATGGATCAACAAATGTCATTGCATGTGTGTTCTTTTCCCAAACCACATATGGATCCACCAATGTCATTGCATGTGTGTTCTTTCGAGAAAACCACATATGTACCCACTAGAATAATTGCATGTGTGTTCTTTTCCACAAACCAATTATGGATCCACTAGAGTCATTGCATGTGTGTTCTTTCCACAAACCACATATGGATCCACTAGAGTCATTTCTTGTGTGTTCCTTTCACAAACCACATATGGATCAACTAATGGCATTGCATGCGTGTTCTTTTCATGAACCACATATGGATCCACTAGAGTCATTGCATGTGTGTTCTTTTCACAAACAACATATGGACCCACTATAGTCGTTGCATGTGTGTTCTTATACTAAAACCAACACTAGTGTCATTACATGTCTGTTCTTATACTAAAGCCAACACTAGAGTCATTGCATGTGTGTTCTTTTCACAAACCACACATGGATCCAGCAGAGTCATTGCATGTGTGTTCTTTCCACAAACCACATGGATCAACCAATGTCATTGCATGTGTGTTCTTTTGATAAACAACATGGATCAACCAATGGCATTGCATGTGTGGTATTGTCACAAACCACATATGTATCAACCAATGTCATTGCATGTGTGTTCATGTCACAAACAACTCATGGATCCACCAATGTCATTGCATGTGTGTTCTTTCCATAAACCACACATGGATTCACTAGAGTCATTGCATCTGTGTTATTTTCCACAAACCACACATGGATTCACCAGAGTCATTGCATCTGTGTTATTTTCCACAAACCACATGGATCAACCAATGACATTGCATGTATGTTATTGTCACAAACCACATACGGATCAACCAATGATATTGCATTTATGTTCTTGTCATGAACCACACATGGATCCACCAATGCCATTGCATGTGTCTTCTTTCCACAAACCACATATGTATCCACCAGAGTAATTGCATGTGTGTTCTTTTCACAAACCACATATGGATCAAAAAATGTCATTGCATGTGTGTTCTTTCCACAAACCAAATATGGATCCACCAATTTCATTGCATGTGTGTTCTTTTCACAAACCACGTATGTATCCACTAGACCCATTGCATGTGTGTTCTTTCCACAAACCACATATGGATCCACTAGAGTCATTGCATGTGTGTTTTTTCCACAAACCACATGGGTCAACCAATGGAATTGCATGTGTGTTCTTTTCACAAATCATATATGGATGAACAAATGTCATTGCATGTGTCTTAGTTCCACAAACCAAATATGGATCCACCAATGCCATTGCATGTGTGTTCCTGTTATGAACCAAACATGGATCCACCAATGTCATTGCATGTGTGTTCTTTCCACAAACCACATATGGATCCACTAGAGTCATTCCATGCGTGTTCTTTCCCACAAACCACATGGATCCACCAATGCCATTGCATGTGTGTTCTTTCCACAAACCACATATGTATCCACCAGTGTCATTGCATGTGTGTTCTTCTCACTAACCACATATGGATCCACTAGAGTCAATGCATGTGTGTTCTTTCCACAAACCACATATGGATCGACTAGAGTCATTGCATGTGTGTTCTTTTCCCAAACCATATATGGATCAACCAATGCCATTGCATGTGTGTTCTTTCCACAAACCACATGGATCAACCAATGGCATTGCATGTGTGTTCTTTTCACAAACCACACATGGATCAACCAATGGCATTGCATGTGTGTTATTTTCACAAACCACACATGGATCAACCAATGGCATTGCATGTGTGTTCTTTTCACAACCCACATATGGATCAACCAATGTCATTACATGTGTGTTCTTTTTGAAAACTATATATGTACCCACTAGAGTAATTGCATGTGTGTTCTATTCCACAAACCACATATGGATCCACCAATGTCATTGCATGTGTGGTATTTCCACTAACCACACATGGATCCACCAGATTCATTGCATGTGTGTTCTTTCCACAAACCACATATGTACCCACTAGAGTAATTGCATGTGTGTTCTTTTTACAAACCATGTATGGATACCCCAATGGCATTGCATGTGTTTTATTGTCACAAACCACATATGAATAAACCAATGGCATTGCATGTGTGTTCATGTCATGAACCACACATGGATCCACCAATGTCATTGCATATGTGTTCTTTCCACAAACCACATATGTACCCACTAGAGTAATTGCATGTGTGTTCTTTCCACAAACCACATGTGGATCAACCAATGTCATTGCATGTGTGTTCTTTTCACAAACCGCATATGGATCAAACAATGCCATTTCATGTGTGCTCTTTCCACAAACCACATGCATCAACCAATGGCATTGCCTGTGTGTTCTTTTCACAAACCACACATGGATCAACCAATGGCATTGTATGTGTGTTCTATTCACAACCCACATAAGGATCAACAAATTTCATTGCATGTGTGTTCTTTCCACAAACCACATATGTACCCGCTAGAGTAATTGCATGTGTGTTCTTTTCCACAAACCACATATGGATCCACTAGAGTCATTGCATGTGTGTACTTTCACAAACCACATATGGATCAACAAATGTCATTGCATGTTTGTTCTTTCCACAAACCAAATATGGATCCACCAATGTCATTGCATGTGTGTTCTTTTCAACAATCACATATGGATCCACTAGAGTCATTCCATGTGTGTTCCCTCCACAAACCACATATGTATCCACTAGAGTCATTCCATGTGTGGTTTTTTCCACGAACCACATGGATCAACCAATGGCATTGCATGTGTTTTTTTCCACAAACCACATATGGATCAACCAATGTCATTGCATGTGTGTTCTTTTCACAAACCACATATGGATCAACCAATGCCATTGCATGTGTGTTATTTCAACAAACCACATATGTACCCACTAGAGTAATTGCATGTGTGTTCTTTTGACAAACCACATATGGATCAACCAATGGCATTGCATGTGTGTTATTGTCACAAACCACATATGGATCAACCAATGTCATTGCATGTGTGTCGTCGGATTAAGGACAAGTACGCCATGAGGGGTTCCTCGAGGCGTGCGGAAGAGAGGGGTGTGAGACATACGGTATTCCGAGACGGTGAGCACACAAGTTTACCTAGGTTCGAATCCGCCTGCTTTGGACGGATCCTACTCCTGCTAGCAATCCAGTAATACGGTAGAGCTGGAATATGGGTTACAAGGGTATCGCCTATGCGAGTTGAGATTGTAGACTATTGTGTTGTGCCCTAAAGCCTCTCCCTAGGATGGCTTATATAGATATCCGGCCTAGGGTTTACAGGAGAGATCAATCCGACTACGACTAAGAGTTGGTTACAGAGTACATCTTGAAATACAAGTAACATTATGGGCATAAATCGGTAAGTCTTCTGGGCCTTCCCGTAGCCGGATTGGACTCCGTCTTATCTCCCTAACTGGGCCGCCTATGAAGCAAAGCTCTAACCCGAAGTGGGCCACCCTGGTCAATGAGGAACTGTGAGGATACCCGGAAAGTATATCCCCAACAGTAGCCCCTGGAGGCCTCCAAGATCCAAAGTCGGATTTATCATCATCTAGCTTGATCTTCGGCTTGCAGAATCTTGAAGGGTTCCTGAAACTTTACAACAAAAAATACAATCCGGGTCTTAAAAATAAGTTGGACCTATCAATTAGTTACTCGAATTTTCCAGCTCGATTTTAAACTAAGCTGGAACTTGGTTTCTACGCCACCTAACACAAGCATGGTCAAGTCACGTCATCGGACAGGCGTGCCGTCAGCACGATCGTTGGTGGGTTCGCGGAACCGAGGCGCCGTTTCAATGCGTGCATGGAGATCGAGCAGACGCAATCATCACGTGGGTCCTTCCCAGTTTTTTCCACGACGCGTGGCGGTTACACTATTGCATTTGCACGAATCTGGGGCAATTAGGTGGATATAAGGGGTTTGGATTTCTCCTTCTCCTTTCCACCAGTCTTTGCCGTTTCCTTTCCTCCCAATCCTCCTGCGCGCCCAGAGCTCCCTCGTCCTTCCCCCCACAGAACTCCCAGCGCTGCCACTTTCAGGTCATCTTCTCACCGGAGAAATGGCTTCATCGTCTTCTTCCTCCGGTTTGGCGGCAGCAGCGGCGGCGGCGACGGCGGAAGCAGCAGCTGAGAAGGAAAGCTTCCGGGGAATCTGGATCCACTGCGCCCTCGACGAGGACGGCCTCAAGAACGTGGATAAGGAGGGGCTTCTCGCCGTCGGAGACTAGCGGAGCGGCTCCGGAGAAACCGTCCCCAACCCGCAAGACGGCGAGCGGGTCCACTTCGGCACCCATCTCGACCGAGGTCTGTCTTTTCCTCCCTCGGAGTTCTTCTCCGAGGTTATAGATCATTACGGAGTTCAACTCCACAATCTTCCTTCCAACTCTCTCTTAGAGATGAGTGCGTTTGCATCGCTTTGCGAGGGCTTTCTCGGCATTAGGCCGAGTTTGCTTCTCTTCCGGTATTACTTTCATGTCCAGAGAAATTCCATCACTGCTGGTGTTCTTTACATCACCGGCACTATTAGTTTTTCACTTAGATGTGATCGGGCATATCCCAAAATTTCTGCTAGTGACTCGGTCAAACAATGGCAAGCCACCTTTTTCTACCATAGGGATATTCCGGCTCCCGGCAAAGCTACTACTTTGTCGGCTTTTGTCGACGGAGCCGCCACGGCCCAGCCTTCCTGGGACGAGGCTGCTCCGGCTCTCACCGATGATCTGATCCTCGCTAAGAGGCGGATTGAATATTTGATCAAGCACATGGGTTTGAAGGGATCCGACTGGGTCTAGTGCTGGGTCTCACGTCGGATCCAGCCACTTCAGTACCACGGGGATAGAATGATGCACTCCATCACGTCTTCCAAAAAAGACTCCCTCCGCATCAGCCCCAAATCCTACACCACTCAAGGCTATATTAGCCAGATCAAGTGGCTGATCAAGGAGCGGATCGAGAGGAGAATTCCGGAGATTTCTCTGGATATGTACATGGCGGAGAACCCCATGGTGCCGGTAAGCTTCCATCAATACACCTTTTATGTGTCTCAATCTTCAAGTTATACTGCAATGCTGATATGCTTTCTTGTTTTCAGCTTGCTGACCTCCCCGAGTCGGAGCTTGCTCCACTCGAAGGATATCCTCCTGAGTTTTCTCAGGAGACAGAAGTGGTCCCATTGCCGGACCTTGCGCTCAAGAAGCGCAAAGCTCCGACAGTGGCTGTTGGCACAAAGGAAGTGCCTGTTGTGAAGAGGTAACTTTCATTCACAATTTCCGCCTTTGTACCTTTCTCGAATTTCTTTCTGAGATGTAATGTTTCCGACTTTACTACATTCTCAGAGAAAAGCCTCTCATCAACGGTAAGGGGAAAGGGATTCCTGCGAAGCCCCTGCGACAGATGAAGCTCACCATAGCTTCTCCTACCGTGGCTCCTCCAACTCCTGCCCCTCAACCTTCTGCAACTCTGGCGATTATTCCTTCTCCGGTGGTTGCAGAAGATCCGGCTCTTCCAACGGAGCCAGCGATCCTTGGGTCGCAAACTGACGTCACCGTGGATGCGTCAGGTCAAGATAAGGGTGAACCCTCTTCGGGTAATGATCCCTCGGCTGAAGTCTTCGCCGACAACCTCATCAGCAATCCCGGACTTGCCAAGTTTGGCCTGTCCCGGAAATCTGCAGAGGAAATCCAGCGGCTGGCCAGGCAAATACTGGACAAAAGCCATTTATCCCCTGAAGTGGAAGCGCAAGAAGTAGAGGACGTCAAGTTCTCCGACCTTCTCGCTCAAGTCTGCCTTCGCGACGAGAGGATTAGGGCTGGCGAGCTTCCAACAGCCCCAGTGATCCCTCTTACTCTTGCCGAGAAGGTGGCAGTTGAAGTGAACGCGGGTTTAGACAAACTCACCCGTGAGCAATATATAAGTCAGAATTCCAACTCTTCTTTTTACATTATGTTATATCATATCCTCTAGCCCCCAAGCATGAAGTAGGATACAGAATCCGGGTTTATGCTTTCATTAGGATGCCAAAGAACGAACTAGTGTAGCCCCCAAGGCTCGTGCTGATATTTAGCAAAAAATATTAGCCCGAGTCTTAAGTAGCTTTCTGACTTTGGGTATTCTGACTTACAGAAAGTATGTTCCTATAACCAGGAATTACTAACCGATGTCTGCAATAAGCGGAGAGAGATCAAGGCTCTCCGTCTTAAAAACACCGAACTCAAAGTAGCCAAGGATGAAGCCGAAGGTAAACATTCCGAGATTCAAACCTTGTCTTTCGTTTTTTGGGTGCCGAACTTTTTCTGAACTATTGTTCTTTTTTGCCTTTCAGTGCTGGTGAAACAATCCATCGCTATGATTGAAGAGGCCGATAACCTCAAGACCCTGGTGGTGGAGAACAAGGGACTTCGCCAAGAGCTGGATAAGCTCAAGGAAGATCATGAAAGGAGCATAGCTCAAGTCCTGGAATCCTCCTCCATGGCCACTGAAGAGCGTGATCGCAAGATCGCTGCTCAAGATAAAATTATCTCGGACCTCAAGAATGAGCTTGGCAGAGAGAAGGATATCTCCGAGGCGCTCCGGGCTGAACTCTAGAGTCTCCGGGAGGAGCAGACCAAGATTGACGATGTCATTCTTGGTACGTTCCATCTCTTTGACTTATCATTTCTTCGAAATTCATCAATGTCGGATTTTTATTGACTTGTTTTGTGTATAGGTCCTCTGAACTTGACGGACTCTTCCTCCTCCGAGCCCTGCACCCACCGGCTTACCCAAGTCGGTGATCTTCTGCATGACTTCCGCCAGTCCCTTGAGGAGATTGGCGAGTCTCTCAGGATTCCAGACATGCCAAGCATGTCGGATTTTCATGTGCGGGACAAGGCCAAGGATATGCCGCAGCTTGTTTGGGACTGGAACATGTCCTACGCGCGGACTGCTGCGTAGAACGCTCTCACCATGGTCATGAGCCACCATGGAAACATGGAGATATGGCAAGTGACCAGAGGGTACTGCAAGGTAGACGAACACGGCCAGGAGCAGGACCTTCAAGCCATCATGCACTCCTGCGCCGGATACGGGTGCCATGTAGCTGATCTGACCAGCTACGAGATCCCCTTCTTCACCTACGTAGATACTCCGCCACCTCCTCCAGAAGAAGCTGAAGAAGTTTCCGACGATGAACAGACCACCTCGGATTCGGACATCTCGGAACGATATCAAGGCGGAGTAACCAGCGAGCCGGCAGCTCCTTCATCTCCTCATGCATCATAGACCAGAAAACTATGTATTATTCCGGAAAGAACATGATGCGTTTTATAAATATTAAGTACTATTGACTTTTGCTAGTTCTAAGCTTTTTATCTATTCAGCACTTTTGGCTTTGTTTTTTGTGTGCCTGAAATATTTATAAGCACTTGAATTTTTTTGTCTCTACTTATCATTTATCTGGCTTTCTGCCTCGTCCCTTTTGTGAGCCGAGCAACGAAGATCACTTGCTAAACCAGTTTAAACTCAGAAACAAAGCCGACTTCCAGTACCAACAATTCACTACTCGGAAAATATCCGCATCCAGCAATTAGACAAATAACCAAAGTAAAGACTAGAAATTTTAGAGTTATACCCGAAGGTAGCAGTTTTAGAGTCGGAAATCTAGACCAGAACGAACATGAGCATAACGTACTTTCAAGCATTCTGGGATTTTCGACTACGACATGATCATTTGGAAATAAGATGGTAAAAACTTCTCAGAAAAACTTGAGGCAACCAAAACTTTTATTTCTCAAAGAACATGTACATATATATGATTACAAAGAAGGATAAACTAAGAATAAAAGGGACGTAGCTGAGCAATATTCCACGGTCTGTCTAACTCATCCGGATTTGTACTACCTCCAGCTCTCTTTCTCTTCTTAGTAGCAGGTCTTTCTTTGACTGGCCTCATGTCAGTTAAGTAGTACGATCCACTGTGCAATACTCGACTAACTAAAAAGGGCCCTTCCCATACTTGGGAAAGTTTGTGCTTTCTTTGTTGCACAAGCCGGAGAACCAAATCACCTTTATTGAAAGATCTGTTTCGGACTCTCTAGCTATGATACTTGCGTAACTTCTGCTGATAGGCTGTAGATCTCATTTCAGCAACGACGCGAACTTCTTCGACTAAGTCGAGATCATTTTGTCGAGAAATCTCGGCATCCTCTTTGATATACGTGGCCACTCTAGGAGAAGTATGAATTAAATCACTAGGAAGAACTGCTTATGTGCCATAAACCAAAAAGAAAGGTGTGTATCCTGTTGACCTGTTCGGAGTTGTTCGTAAACTCCAAATTACAGAGGGTAATTCCTCTGCCCAAGCCCCCGCAGCACGTGTTAGTGGTGCTTCGAGTCTCGGTTTCAGGCCTTGTAAGATTAAACCATTAGCTATTTTGACTTGTCTGTTAGCTTGTGGATGTGCGACTGACGCAATGTCAAGCCGAATATTTTGCTCATCGCAGAATTCAGCCAATTCTCCCATGGAAAAGTTACTCCCATTGTCCGTGATAATGCTATGCGGATAACCATACCGGATTATAACATCCTCGACAAATCTTTTGGTTGTTGCTCCATCACAACTAGTGACAGGTTTAGCCTCGATCCATTTGGTGAATTTATCCACCATCACTAAGAGGTGAGTAAATCCACTTGGAGCTCGTTTAAATGGTCCTACCATATCAAGCCCCCAGACCGGAAAGGGCCATGTTATAGGGATTGTTCGCAGCTGATCAGCCGGAACATGAGCTTGCTTGGCGTACTTTTGGTAGCCTTTGCACGTCTTGACTAATCGTTCGGCATCTGCCTGAGCTGTAAGCCAGAAAAACCCGTGTCTAAAAGCTTTTGCCACTAGAGATTTGGCTGCAGCGTGGTGACCACACTCGCCTTCGTGGATTTCCCTTAAGATTTCCACTCCTTCTTCCGGAGATACACAGCGCTGAAAAAACCCAGAAACACTCTGTTTATGGAGCTCGCCTTTAACAATAGTATAGGCTTTTGCTCGTCGGATAATCTGCCGGCTCAGCACCTCGTCGTTGGGTAATTTTCCATCTACCAAATAATCGAGGTAGGGTTGAGTCCAGCTAGGAATTACAGCCAGAACTGCTATCAAAGGTGAGTCAGATTTGGTCGGATATTCCCCGTCTACTCCCTTTATCGAGGGGACTGTGAGGTGCTCTAAAAAAGTGCCATCCGGGACCTCTTTCCGCGCAGAGCCTATGCGAGATAGTGCATCTGCTTCCTCATTTTCTGCTCGAGGGATGTGTTGAACTTCAAACCCTTCGAACGATTTAGATAGATCATCCACGACAGCTTTATATGATGCCATGTGTTTATTTGCATTACAAATATACGAGACTTGCTGAGCAACAAGATCCGAATCTCCGTAACACATCAAACGTCGGATACCAATATCCTTAGCAATCCAGATTCCATGCAGCAGTGCTTCATATTCGGCAATGTTGTTTGTCGCTGTGAAGTGGATCTGCAGCACGTATAAAATTTTATCTCCTTGGGGTGATTTGAGCACCACGCCAGCCCCCGAGCCCCCTCGAGCCTTAGACCCATCGAAAAAGAGGGTCCAATATTCCGACTCAGGGAGGGTCATGTTCTCCTTAGTCTCTATCTAATCAGCGACAAAGTCAGCAAGGATCTAGGATTTGATTGTTGTCCAAGGTTTATACTCAATGTCGAAAGATGAGATCTCTATTCCCCATTTGGCGACGCGTCCTGTGGCGTCGCTATTGTTGATTATGTCTCTCATGGGAGCTTTTCTCACCACGGTAATTGGATGCTCCTGAAAATAGTGACGTAACTTACGAGATGCCAGAAAAACACCGTAAGCCAACTTTTGATAATGCGGATACCGCTGTTTGGACTCTGTCAAGACTTCACTGACAAAGTACGTCGGACGCTGCACCAGGTGTTCCTGATTTTCCTCTGGTCTCTCCACCACCATGACAATACTGACAACCTTATTTGTCGCAGCAATGTAAAGCAACATCGGTTCCTGAGGTTCCGGCGCTACAAGGATAGGAGCAGATGAGAGTACTCTTTTCAGATCTTGTAGTGCAGCTTCGGCTTCGTCCGTCCAGACAAAATCCTTGGTCTTTTCAGGAGTTTATATAATGGTGCGGCTCTTTCACCAAGCCGGTTTACAAATCGACTGACTGCAGCAATGCAACCAGTTAGTCTTTGTACGTCCTTCAGGCGAGTTGGCCTGGAAATGTTGAGTATAGCCTTAATTTTGTCTCGGTTCACCTCTGTGCCTCTTTGAGACACGATGAAACCTAACAATTTTCCGGCTAGTATTCCAAAGAAGCATTTCTTCGGGTTAAGCATGATGCTGTATTTTCGTAGATTGGCGAACATCTCCTCCAAGTCGGAAATCATTGTTTCCTTCTTTTTGGACATCACTGCGATATCATCCATGTATGCATGTACATTGCGTCCGAGTTGGTCATGGAGGCAACGCTGCATCGTGCGCTGGTACGTAGCTCCTGCGTTCTTCAGCCCAAAGGGCATCGTAACAAAACAGAAGGTTCCGAAGGGGGTTATGAATGAAGTTTTGACTTTGTCAGATTCCTTCATCCGGATTTGGTGATAACCGGAATATGCGTCGAGAAAACAGAGGAGTTCCGAGCCTGCCATAGAATCGATCACTTGATCAATAGCGAATGGATCTTTTGGACAAGCCTTGTTCAAGGCAGTATAATCAACACACATCCTTAAATCAGTGGTGTCCTTTTTAGGGACCATTACAGGATTGGCCGACCACTCAGTGTGGATGACCTCTTCTATGAATCCGGCTAACTCGAGTCGTGCTAGTTCCTTAGATATTGCCTTACGCTTTTCATCGGCAAACCATTGTAAGGACTGTTTGACGGGTTTAGCGTTCGGGTTTACATTTAGAGAGTGCTCGGCAAGTTCCCTAGGTACTCCGGTCATGTCAGATGGCTGCCATGCGAAGATATCTTGATTTGCTTGGAGGAACTTGACGAGCGTGCTTTCCTATGCGCTACTTAGGCCTACGCCTATCTAGATCACCTTGGAGGGGTCATCATCCTTCAATGGCGTCGTCTTCGTCTCTTCTGATGCCTTGAACTCCGGATTTGGCTTTGTCACCTCCTTCTTCGTTGTGGGCATCTCGGACGGATCTATGCTCTTCTTGATCTCCTGGTACTCCTAGGCGTGCAGCACGTCTTTGGCAAAGGCGGCATTTCCATCCTCGCACTCTCGCGCTTTCGTCGGGTCTCCCCTGATGGTGATCACACCGTTGGGACCTGGAATTTTCATCATATTGTAAATGTAACACGGATGATCCATAAAAGCCCAATAAGCCGGACGTCCGAATATAGCGCGGTATGCGCTCTTGAACGGGACCACTTCGAAGGAAAGTGCCTCTGTCCGATAATTCTTTGGTGTTCCAAAGGTAACATCCAAAGTGATCTCTCCCAAGGAATTAGCTTGTCTTCTTGGGACAACTCCGTGAAAGATCACAGAGCTATGGTTCAGCTGTGTTTCCGAGATCTTCATCCGGCGTAGCGTTTCGACATAGAGAATATTGATGCTGCTACCACCGTCCATGAGGTTCTTGGAGAAACCATAACCGTCAATAAGTGGATTGACGATCAAGGCGTATTTTCCTCGTATGTGTAGCTTAGGCGGATGATCAGCGCGGTCAAATGTGAATGCCACCTCTGACCAGTCCAGATATTGAGGGACAGCTAGAACTGTTGCATTGAGCTCGTGGAGAACTGCTTTCTTGACCTTTGCTGGTTGAGATCCGAGGAAGGTGACGTAAGTGTCCTTTTTCGTGGGAAAAGTCTTCTTCCCTTCTGGCTTGGGATTTGAAGCATCAGCTTCCTCCATGTCGGAATCTTCCTTGGTCTCTTTGTCTTTTTCTGGATTCTTCTTTCCCTTCTTCCTCTTAGCTTTGTAGCCCGCGGTATCATCTCTCTTGATGTCGTCGTTAAAACGACACTCAGCGTTGGTGTGGGACGAGCCCCCATTGGCGTCCAAGTGATGCACACATGGGTTATTGGCAATGTCGGGCCAAGTGTAGGTTTTGCCTGGTTGTTGCTCTCCTCTACCTTGGACCTTTGATGTCCCACGGCCATGCCCGCGGCCTCCTCCACGTCCTCCTCGTCCTCCAGACCCAGAAACAGTAGTGACCACTGCTGTCTCCGCGGTGGGTTTTTCTTTCGAGGTGTTTTTGCGCTTCTGAGCTTGTTGCTTTGTCTTTGCTGACTGAGGTATAGCCAGGACATTGAGTAATCCCTCTACATCGTCGTCAGCATCTGCATACTTGCTCACTGTTTCTATCATCTCTCCCAAATCAGTGACCTTGTCACATTTCAAGCGGTGACCAGTAGACCAATTGGGAGTCCAGCGATGAAACCTTGAATCGCAGTTTGATCGTTTACTCCCTCAGAGGAGTTCTTGGTGTCGACCATCATCCGAGGTAATCCCGGCAAGTTTCTCCGGCTTTCTGGGTGCAATGTTGTAGGTCTCCGACCGATCAGGGCCTCCGATATGTGCCTTCAAAATTCCGAAAGAACGCACTTTGCAAGTCATACCAGTTATGGATGGTGTTTGCCAGAAGTTTATTGAGCCATGATCGTGTCGTCTTCCGCAACATAAGTGGGAGATATCGGGTTGCGACCAGGCTGTTTTCGCCTTTAGCGATGCAGCAATCTTGGAAGAAGTCCTGTAACCAGGTGTCTGGCCGAGCAATGCCGTCATAGGCTTGGATATGTCTTGAGATAGCAAATCCTTTCGGGAATTTTGTAGCTCTGATGTGTGGTCCGAAGCACTTTGGGCCCACGTACACGTCATCATTTTCATAGCGCCGAGCCTCTATGTTGGAGTTGATCATGTGCCTTGCGTCGTTCGGAGATAGAGATCGTCCCGAATGTCGGCTGTGGCTGCGGTGCCTTGGAGCCGGACTTCGACTTCTGCCACCACCTCCTCCGCCATGTCGTCCTCCTTGCCCTCCTTGGGGGCCGTTGTGATAACTGCCTGGTGGAGGGGGTGGGGCAGCTGAATTGTTTCTGGCTGATCGTCGATCTCCATCCGGAGCGTCATTATTCCGGTTCTGGGGAGGTTCTTGACTATGACGAGCCCCCTGCCGGCTTGTTCCAGCATGGTTTCCGTCGTTACTTCGTCCGTCGTTCCCACCATGGTGAGGCTCATCCGGACGGCTCTCATGTCTAGGAGGTGGCATTCTCTGACGATCCTCCTCCCGACGTTTCTCTTTATCTTCTCCCTTTCGATCGTTGAACTCTCGTCGGGGAGGATACCTCGGATTTAGTGCAGCGATCGCATCTTTCTCTGCCGCTACAGCGACATTGCTCCAGTTATGTGTAGCTCTGCGATGCTGTCCCGACGATCCGGTTCTTGAATAATTGTCTTCCCTGCGTTCGGGGTTATGATATTGCGCCCAAACGTAGTGGGATCTTACGTCAGCCCATGCCGGATCTGTGCGACATTAATCAGAATCCGAGACCAGTTTTTGACTTCCGGAGAGGGCGACCTTCTGCTGCTCCAGTCCCTTGTTGAGTAGCTTGATACCCAAACGGATCTCCTCTGGTCCTGGATTAGCCGATAGAATTTCTCGGGCTGCCACGGTATTCTGTACTGGGGTTGGGTATACCCAATCTCCATTGATGTCTTTCTGTGGCTTCCCCATCTCGTCCCCAAAAAGGACGGCACAGACACGTGGGAATTGGTCATCATTGGTGTGACGCTTCCGTGTCTTTTGATGCAACCGAGACATGTATTCCTTGGTTGACATGCGTTTCTTCTCCACCTCGATGTTCTTGGCCTCATCGAGGAGTTGTTGACGATGCGCTTCTAGGGCTTGGGCCCTTTCGTCCAGCTCATCTGTAGTAAGTTCTGCAGCTGTAGGGATAGGTGTGGTTAATGCGGCATCGATGAGTTTACACGCACCTTCTGTGATCACGTGTCCATCCACCGATGCTTCTTTTTTTGGCTTGTCTGGGATAAGTGCTCCATCCGAGTCTTCCTCGTATTCCTCGGCAATCACCTCCTCTGTCAAAGGATCTTTTGCCGGGGTCTTGTTCTTCTTGTTCTTCTTCTTTGCCTTCTTGGCAGCGCCGGTAGCAAAGACGGCTTTGGGTCCGTTTCCCGGAGTCAAGCTCTGATCGGTACTTTCGGACATCTGGACTTCGGGATTATCTCCGACGTCCATGTCATCTTGCGCTTTGGGAGAGTGTTCCCCGGATCCTTCATCCATGGCTTCTCCTTCTTCTGCAGCTTTGGAGTTGTACTCCTCTTCATATTCCGCGGAGAACTTTCGGAAATCTGCCGACGTCATAGATTCATCCCAGGATGCGGGAACGTCGGCGTTTGTTCCAATTGCCTCCAGCACCGAATCGGTGTTTTCTCCAGCATCGGCAGAGCCGGATCCGGATCCAACATATCCGACGAAGTGCAACGCGTGCTTCCTGAGGTACCTGCGGCTTTCGCAATCAGCCATGTCGAAACTTTCAATAGTCTCGAGGATTGCATCTGCGCTTGCGCCTTGCAGTATCATACGTCTTAGTGTGTACCTGAGGAAAGACATGTCTGTCCCACCATCGTCAGAGCCGGAATCAGTGTCATTGATATGCTCCTCCTAGATTTTGACTTCCACGGGTGGGTCGATCTGGGATCCGGCTTCTCCAGGGAGATCCACTCCAGATTCAACTTGGACCGTGAGGTCTTCTTCAGGCTCGGATTTCTCCACTATCTCCGCACCTGGTGCGGGTTGGGTGGGATTAGGTTTTTCTGAGATCCAGAACTCTGCCGCCTCCACGGACAAAGGGGACCCAGAAGATTCTTCTGCCTCTATCATCACCACTGGGGTGGGTTGGGCAGGTTTAGCGAAACCGATGTAAACATCGATCTCGCCAAAAGACATGATTGTATAGGCAGTCACGGCCTCCCTAGCCGAAATCCAAGTCTCGTCGAGAACGATGAGAGGGACATCGTTGGCAAAGAGGATGCGACCGACGGCGATTGTCTCGCCGATTCCGATTCTTGCAGATTCCGCTCGGAACGCAGATCCGAAGCTCACTTGCCCCACGGTGGGTGCCAACTGTCGTAGGATTGAGGACAAGTACGGCATGAGGGGGTCCTCGAGGCGTGCGGAAGAGAGGGGTGTGAGACGTACGGTATTCCGGGACGGTGAGCACACAAGTTTACCCAGGTTCGAATCCGCCCGCTTTGGGCGGATCCTACTCCTGCTAGCAATCCAGTAATACGGCAAAGCCGGAATATGGGTTACAAGGGTATCGCCTGTGCGAGTTGAGATTGTAGACTATTGTGTTGTGCCCTAAAGGCTCTCCCTAGGATGGCTTATATAGATATCCGGCCTAGGGTTTACAGGAGAGATCAATCCGGCTACGACTAAGAGTTGGTTACAGAGTACATCTTGAACTACAAGTAACATTATGGGCCTAAGTCGGTAAGTCTTGTGGGCCTTCCCGTAGCCGGATTGGACTCCGTCTTCTCTCCCTAACTGGGTCACCCGTGAAGCAAAGCTCTAACCCGAAGTGGGCCACCCTGGTCAGTGAGGAACTGTGAGGATACCCGGAAAGTATATCCCCAACAATGTGTATTCATTTCATGAACCACACATGGATCCACCAATGTCATTACATGTGTGTTCTTTCCACAAACCACATATGTACCCACCAGAGTAATTGCATGTGTGTTCTTTCCACAAACCACATATGGATCAACCAAAGTCATTGCATGTGTGTTCTTTTCACAAACCACATATGGATCAAGCAATGCCATTGCATGTGTGTTCTTTCCACAAACCACATATGTACCCACTAGAGTAATTGCATGTGTGTTCTTTTGATAAACCACATATGGATCAACCAATGGCATTGCATCTGTGTTATTGTCACAAACCACATATGAATCAACCAATGCCATTGCATGTGTGTGCATGTCATGAACCACACATGGATCCACCAATGTCATTGCATGTGTGTTCTTTCCACAAACCACATATGTACCCACTAGAGTAATTGCATGTGTGTTCGTTTCCACAATCCACATATGAATCCACCAATGTCATTGCATGTGTGTGCTTTCCAATAACCACACATGGATCCACCAGAGTCATTGCATGTGTGTTCTTTCCACAATACACACATGGATCCACCAGAGTCATTGCATGTGTGTACTTTTCCACAAATCACATATGGATCCACCAATGCAATTACATGTGTGTTATTTCCACAAACCACATATGTACCCACTAGAGTAATTGCATGTGTGTTCTTTTGACAAACCACATATGGATCAACCAATGGCATTGTATGTGTGTTATTGTCACAAACCACATATGAATCAACCAATGTCATTGCATGTGTGTTCATGTCATGAACCACACATGGATCCACCAATGTCATTGCATGTGTGTTCTTCCCACAAACCACATATGTACCCACTAGAGTAATTGCATGTGTGTTCGTTTCCACAAACCACATATGAATCCACCAATTTCATTGCATGTGTGTTCTTTCCACAAACCACATATGTACCCACTAGAGTAATTGCATGTGTTTTCTTTTCCACAAACCACTTATGGATCCACTAGAGTCATTGCATGTGTGTTCTTTCCACAAACCACATATGGATCCACTAGAGTCATTGCATGTGTGTTCCTTTCACAAACCAAATATGGATCAACTAATGTCATTGCATGTTTGTTCTTTTCATGAACCACATATGGATCCACTAGAGTCATTGCATGTGTGTTCTTTTCACAAACCACATATGGACCCACTAGAGTCATTGCATGTGTGTTCTTATACTAAAACCAATACTATAGTCATTGCATGTGTGTTCTTTTCACGAACCACACATGGATCCACTAGAGTCATTGCATGTGTGTTCTTTCACAAACCACACATGGATCCACCAGAGTCATTGCATATGTGTTCTTTCACAAACCACATGGATCAACCAATGTCATTGCATGTGTGTTCTTTTGATAAACAACATGGATCAACCAATGGCATTGCATGGGTGTTATTGTCACAGACCACATATGTATCAACCAATGTCATTGCATGTGTGTTCATGTCACAAACCACACATGGATCTACCAATGCCATTGCATGTGTGTTCTTTCCATGAAACACATATGGATCCACCAATGTCATTGCATGTGTGTTGTTTCCATACACCACATATGGATCCACAAGAGTCATTGCATGTGTGTTATTTTCCACAAACCACATGGACCAACCAATGACATTGCATGTGTGTTATTGTCACAAACCACATATAGATCAACCAATGACATTGCATTTATATTCTTGTCATGAACCACACATGGATCCACCAATGCAATTGCATGTGTGTTCTTTCCACAAACCACATATGTATCCACCATAGTAATTGCATGTGTGTTCTTTTCACAAACCACATATGGATCAACCAATGGCATTGCATGTGTGTTATTGTCACAATCCACATATGGATCAACCAATGTCATTGCATGTGTGTTCATGTCATGAACCACGCATGGATCCACCAATGTCATTACATGTGAGTTCTTTCCACAAACCACATATGTACCCACCAGAGTAATTGCATGTGTGTTCTTTCCACAAACCACATATGGATCAACCAATGTCATTGCATGTGTGTTCTTTTCACAAACCACATATGGATCAAGCAATTCCATTGCATGAGTGTTCTTTCCACAAACCACATATGTACCCACTAGAGTAATTGCATGTGTGTTCTTTTGACAAACCACATATGGATCAACCAATGGCATTTTATGTGTGTTATTGTCACAAACCACATATGAATCAACCAATGTCATTGCATGTGTGTTCATGTCATGAACCACACATGGATCCACCAATGTCATTGCATGTGTGTTCTTCCCACAAACCACATATGTACCCACTAGAGTAATTGCATGTGTGTTCGTTTCCACAAACCACATATGAATCCACCAATGTCATTGCATGTGTGTTCTTTCCACCAACCACATATGTACCCACTAGAGTAATTGCATGTGTGTTCTTTTCCACAAACCACTTATGGATCCTAGAGTCATTGCATGTGTGTTCTTTCCACAAACCACATATGGATCCACTAGAGTCATTGCATGTGTGTTCCTTTCACAAACCACATATGGATCAACTAATGTCATTGCAGGTATGTTCTTTTCATGAACCACATATGGATCCACTAGAGTCATTGCATGTGTGTTCCTTTCACAAACCACATATGGATCAACTCATGTCATTGCATGTGTGTTCTTTTTACAAACCACATATGGACCCACTAGAGTCATTGCATGTGTGTTCTTATACTAAAACCAACACTAGAGTCATTGCATGTGTGTTCTTTTCACGAACCACACATGGATCCACCAGAGTCATTGCATGTGTGTTCTTTCACAAACCACACATGGAACCACCAGAGTCATTGGATGTGTGTTCTTTCACAAACCACATGGATCAACCAATGTCATTGCATGTGTGTTCTTTTGATAAACAACATGGATCAACCAATGGCATTGCATGTGTGTTATTGTCACAAACCACATATGTATCAACCAATGTCATTGCATGTGTGTTCATGTCACAAACCACACATGGATCTACCAATGCCATTGCATGTGTGTTCTTTCCATGAAACACATATGGATCCACCAATGTCATTGCATGTGTGTTCTTTCCATGAACCACACATGGATCCACCAGAGTGATTGCATGTGTGTTATTTTCCACAAACCACATGGATTAACCAATGACATTGCATGTGTGTTATTGTCACAAACCACATATGGATCAACCAATGACATTGCATTTATGTTCTTGTCATGAACCGCACATGGATCCACCAATGCAATTGCATGTGTGTTCTTTCCAGAAACCACATATGTATCCACCAGAGTAATTGCTTGTGTGTTCTTTTCACAAACCACATATGGATTAAAAAATGTCATTGCATGTGTGTTATTGTCAAAAACCACATATGGATCAACCAATGTCATTGCATGTGTGTTCATGTCATGAACCACACATGGATCCACCAATGTCATTACGTGTGTGTTCTTTCCACAAACCACATATGTACCCACCAGAGTAATTGCATGTGTGTTCTTTCCACAAACCACATATGGATCAACCAATGTTATTGCATGTGTGTTCTTTTCACAAACCACATCTGGATCAACCAATGCCATTGCATGTGTGTTCTTTCCACAAACCACATATGTACCCACTAGAGTAATTGCATGTGTGTTATTTTGACAAACCACATATGGATCAACCAATGACATTGCATGTGTGTTATTGTCACAAACCACATATGAATCAACCAATGTCATTGCATGTGTGTTCATGTCATGAACCACACATGGATCCACCAATGTCATTGCATGTGTGTTCCTCCCACAAACCACATATGTACCCACTAGAGTAATTGCATGTGTGTTTGTTTCCACAAACCACATATGAATCCACCAATGTCATTGCATGTGTTTTCTTTCCACTAACCACACATGGATCCACCAGAGTCATTGCATGTGTGTTCTTTCCATAAACCACACATGGATCCACTAGATTCATTGCATGTGTGTTCTTTTCCACAAATCACATATGGATCCACCAATGTCATTGCATGTGTGTTCTTTCCACAAACGACATATGTAACCACTAGAGTAATTGCATATGTGTTCTTTTCCACAAACCACTTATGGATCCACTAGAGTCAATGCATGTGTGTTCTTTCCACAAACAACATCTGGATCCACTAGAGTCATTGTATGTGTGTTCCTTTCACAAACCACGTATGGATCAACTAATGTCATTGCATGTGTATTCTTTTCATGAACCACATATGGATCCACTAGAGTCATTGCATGTGTGTTCTTTTCACAA